>CAWUFW010021761.1:0-112341 GCA_963921515.1 Calotriton arnoldi | reverse complement strand
CAGCCTGTCCAAACTTTATCATAAGGCATGTAAGGATGCATTTCCTATTGTGTGTATGTTGGTGTACATGTTGTCCTGTGGGTGTCACCTGTGGGCAGCCACCCCCAGGCTGTGCACGTGTTCATGGGGACAGGATCCTGGGTGTTACGTGTACATGACCACTGTGATGTGCAACTGTTCATATCTGTGCATGTGCCATGGTCACATTTCACAGTGGTGTGTGTGTATGTCATGTCACATACCCCGTGAGTCCCATGTGGGACGGTATGTTTGAACCAGGGTGTCCCAGTGGCACAATAGTGATGGTCCTCCACAGTCTTTGTGCATGTAGTGTTTACAATGTCTCTGATTTCATGTGCACAATGGGAGACAGTCTCCACATCCACGTTGTGTGTGCATGGACTCTGATGTTGTGCGTGTGTGTCACAGACGTCCATGTCTGTCCTGCCGTGGCAAGTGGGGCCACTACCTGTGGGGGTCATCGTTGTTTTGCTGTGGTGTATACATGATACTCCATGTAATGCCAGTGTCCATGTGGCATTACAGGGTCCCTGGGAATGTACCTGTCGTTGAGCTGTGGTGCCTGGGGCACATCTGTCCTCACATGTCACTGTGGGGGTTATTGTGACACGGCAGCAGGAGATGGGAACTGTGACACGGCCTCATGATATCCAATGGGCCAACCTGGGACTAATTGATGCCACCTGTTGGACCGTGTTGACAGATGTTGGCCATGTATGTACCATACATGTCCTTCCGGTACTGCACACTTCATGTAGTTGTGCCTCATAATGATGTATGTTGGGATCTTGAGTGTGTTCAATGCCGCATATGTGGGGTGACTGACAATCTTGCTTACTTCTCCTCTGCACTGCAGGGCTCCTGCTGTCCATCGGCCATTCCCAGACCTGGCAACGATGGTGGAACGGGACAGCATCCGACGGTACCGCTTCACCAGGCAGCTGATTGAGGATTTGGCAGTGCAGTTGTCCCCACATTTGCAGCCTGGCCGGCCGTATCCTACAGCGCTGACCCCAAAGGTGAAGGTGATGGCAGCCCTACACTTCTTTGCCACTGGTACCTTCCAACATACTGTGGCGACTGCTGGTGGGATGTCACAGACCATGTTCAGCCGTGTGCTCCGCGATGTTTTGGCGGCAATGTTGCTCTTCCTGAACCGGTACATCTATTTCCCTAGACTGCGACGACTCACTGACGTGAAGAGTGACTTTTATGCCCTGGGGAGGATGCCGCATGTAATTGGCTCCATTGGTGGGACACATGTGGCTTTGGTACCACCACAGGCCCAGGAGCAGGCCTACAGGAACCGCAAGCACTACCACTCGGTCAATGCACTGGTGGTGTGTCTTGCAGACATGACCATCACACACGTGTGTGCCCGTTTCCCTGGTTCAGCACACGATGCCTTTGTGATGAGGAGTAGTCGCATCCCCAGGATGATGGCACAGATGCAGAACCAGCGTGCCTGGCTTGTCGGTGTGTACTGACTTTGTGCCATTGTGTGTGATCTGATCTGTAGTATTCCGCCCACTTTTCCAAGTCAGCTAATGTGCACTTGTCTGTCCGTAGGTGACTCGGGATACCCCAACATGCTGTGGTTGCTGACACCCCTCAGGAACCCTGTGACACCTGCCCAGATGCGCTACAATGAGGCACATGGTCGGACCAGGAGAGTGATTGAGCGGACCTTTGGTCTCCTGAAGAGCCGCTTCCGCTGCCTGGACAAGACCGGAGGGTCCCTCCCATATGCCCCTGCGAAAGTGTGCAAGATTATCATCGTCTGCTGCATGCTCCACAACCTGGCAGTGCGGAAGGAGTTGCCTCTCATCCAGGATGACAATGACCAACATCCGCCACCTGTGGAGGATCCTGGCCTGGACCACGATGCCAGTGACGATGATGATGATGATGGTGATGGTGATGTCCGCACACAGCTCATCACCAACTTCTTTAGCTGAATGTGAGTATCCTGAGGTGTCATGTCAATGATGTGAGTTGGCATGATGTGTGGGTGGTGCTCTGGTGCTGTTGGAGTGTGTCCATGGGCTACTTGACTGGATGTGTGTTGCGATGTGTGGTGACAGGTGGGCTGTACTCCCCAACAGTGTTGACATGCTAACTTGGTTCTGGGTGGGTATCTTGTAACATGTATTGTGCATGAGTTTTGCTGTTCTGTCCTGTACTCCATTGCTTTTGACTGTGTGTCATTTCTGTCCTTCACAGGGTACTTTCAGATTCGTTTGGTCAACTGTGTCCACCTACGATGTGATTGCACATCCAGGCTGGTAGCTGTTGTGTCCCTACAGGTGATGTGCGCCACACCCATGGACTTCCTTCCGTCTACAGTTGTTGACTGTGTGCCCGCTGCCAGGTGGGGTTACCTTGCATCTGTAGTGGTTACGGCATGTTGCAACTGTGTAATAAACCTGTGCTTCACTTTGTGATGTGCGTTGTCTGTGGTCACACATTTGACTGGCATTTGCTTACTGCACCTGTGGGCTACTTGACTACAACTGGGAATGGGTGTGGTGTCTGTGCATTGCACCGTCTTCCCTGGCAACATCAGTGTAGGCAATGAGTCAGATGGCCTAGGTGTGTATGTGTTGTGTAGCCCTGGTGGTGTGTCTCCCTCATGTGTGTCACGTTGCCTGTACTCACATGCCTGTGTTGTCCTTGCTGTTGCAGTTCGCATACACAGTGTAATTTTGCAGTTCATCATCCCCATAACAGCACCCACGTTGGAATCACGACAGAGGCAAGTATGGTGTATTAGTGTGTTTATTGTGATACATTTGTGTTAATAGTGCATAGGATGGGTTGTGCTGTACATAAATCTTGCAATCCCAAGTTCCTAGGTGAATTGAAAGTCCTGGTAGACAGGATCCCCAGTATCGGGGCCACAGTTGTCTGACACATTGGTCCAACTTGTACTCCCCATGCAATGTGTGGGAGTAGTGTTGCCGTCAACAGGGTGAACAGTCTGTGCACAAAGGCGAACATCCAGAACAGGTTCAGGCTTCCTGGGAGTTGCGCTTGGCCATCGGCCTCTCACTTTTCCCTCCTCGGACGACCCCTCTTCTTGGGGGGCCCTCAAGTACAGGCTGCTGCGGTGCAGGGGACTCTCCGCCAGAGTCCTCCTCCCTCCCTGTGGCAGTTGCAGTTTGTTCAGCACCAGATGTTGTTGGCACACAGGGAGGTGTGGACTGGTTGCTGTTCATCTGGCGGAGGCATTGTAAAATGTCCCTGTGCACCGCCGTCATCTCATGCAGTGCATCCCACTTGGACTCCACGCGGGACATGTGTGAGTCCACATGGGACATGTGTGACTCCACGTGGGACATGTGGGTGTCCAAGCGGGCATGATGGGCAGCCTGCTGCTGTTTAATGTCTCTGAGGAGCCCCACTACCTGGCTGAGCTCTCCGGTGCTGGACTGGTACGCATCAGCTATGCGTACCAGTTGTGGGTCATCATGCACACCAGCAACGTCTGCAAGCAGCGACCTCTGTCTCCCACCCCTCCCACCACCCCTGCTGACATGTGCAGTGTGTGCAGTGGCACGCACAGATAACCCTGGTCCACCTTGGGGGTTGGTGGTGGTGGTGGTGTCCATGGCCCCAGGTTGGTCCAGGGTCACTGTGCTGGTGTTGCTCCTTGTTCTGTCCATGTCGGCAGGGATGGTATTCGTGGTGACAGTCGTTGGAGGGGTGGGTGCAGGGGGTGCAGCTGGTGGTCCTGCTGGTGCTGCAGCTGGTGGTCCTGCTGGTGCTCCATGTTGACTTGCACCGGATGTGCCAGGTTGTTCTTCATCGTCCGAGGAGGACAGAGGCTGTACGACGCCAGTGAGCTCGGCATCCTCTTGAGCCTGGGACTGGGACTCCTCAGCGTCTGCTGCTGTGTCCCCATCATCACCTGTTTTTGGGAGACACAAACAATGTATGTTATGTTTCTGCAGGCATCAATGGTTGACACACATGACAGTTGTGACTGTGCCTCTGGGTGCGGGCCTGTACATTGCATTGTCCTAAGTCATCACAGTCAGGGGTTGATATTGGTGTGGCACATTGTCTTGCATTATTTGGGCATTTCTATGTATTTTCTGGGGTGTGAACATGGTCTGCATTGGTTGTGTTTGGTTGACAGCCGGCCCTCCTTCCCACCCACCCAGCCAGTCAGTTATCCCACCATGGAACGTGCTTGCGTTGCAGGGAGTGTAAGTTGTCTCTCAGGATGTCAGTCAGTGGTGTCCTGCTGTTTGTTGGTGTACAGTTGCCAGCAGGGCCTTGTGCTCCCCACAGCAGTAGCCAGTGTCTGCCATCTTGTGAGTCCTTCTCCACTTCCTGTGATGTGAGCATGGTTCAGGGTGGTGTTGATGGGCCAGTTGTGGGGGTGACCAATATCAGTGACTACGACTCCCATCATGCCATTGCCTCCACCCCCCTTCCCAGCATGCCCATGCTTCCTTCCTTTGACTCTGCTTCCCTGTGGGGTGGGCTGGCTGTGCTGACAGGATGGCTGGGAGTGTTGTCCTGGCAGTTGTTTGGCTAAGAGTCCCAAGAGTGTCCCTGTGCTTCACACAACATAACCCAGGGTGGTGGTTCTTTGTGGGATCTTGTGTTAGGATGGGGGGCATTGCATTCTACCAGGTGGGTTCTGTGGAGTTTGGTTTGGGGGGTGTGAGGGGAGGTGCTTGTGACTATGGTCAGTGCTGCAAGTCCCCCTTCCCACCCAGCTAGCCAGATTTCCCACCATGGAACGTGCTTGCATTGCAGGGAGTGTAAGTTGTCTCTCAGGATGTCAGTCAGTGGTGTCCTGCTGTTTGTTGGTGCACAGTTGCCAGCAGGGCCTTGTGCTCCCCACAGCAGTAGCCAGTGTCAGCCATCTTGTGAGTCCTTCTCCACTTCCTGTGATGTGAGCATGGTTCAGGGTGGTGTTGATGGGCCAGTTGTGGGGGTGACCAATATCAGTGACTACGACTCCCATCATGCCATTGCCTCCACCCCCTTCCCAGCATGCCCATGCTTCCTTCCTTTGACTCTGCTTCCCTGTGGGGTGGGCTGGCTGTGCTGACAGGATGGCTGGGAGTGTTGTCCTGGCAGTTGTTTGGCTAAGAGTCCCAAGAGTGTCCCTGTGCTTCACACAACATAACCCAAGGTGGTGGTTCTTTGTGGGATCTTGTGTTAGGATGGGGGCATTGCATTCTACCAGGTGGGTACTGTGGAGTTTGTGTTGGGGGGGTGTGAGGGGAGGTGCTTGTGACTATGGTTAGTGCTGCAAGTCCTCCTTCCCACCCAGCCAGCCAGCCAGTTATCCCACCATGGAACGTGCTTGCATTGCAGGGAGTGTAAGTTGTCTCTCAGGATGTCAGTCAGTGGTGTCCTGCTGTTTGTTGGTGCACAGTTGCCAGCAGGGCCTTGTGCTCCCCACAGCAGTAGCCAGTGTCAGCCATCTTGTGAGTCCTTCTCCACTTCCTGTGATGTGAGCATGGTTCAGGGTGGTGTTGATGGGCCAGTTGTGGGGGTGACCAATATCAGTGACTACGACTCCCATCATGCCATTGCCTCCACCCCCTTCCCAGCATGCCCATGCTTCCTTCCTTTTGACTCTGCTTCCCTGTGGGGTGGGCTGGCTGTGCTGACAGGATGGCTGGGAGTGTTGTCCTGGCAGTTGTTTGGCTAAGAGTCCCAAGAGTGTCCCTGTGCTTCACACAACATAACCCAGGGTGGTGGTTCTTTGTGGGATCTTGTGTTAGGATGGGGGCATTGCATTCTACCAGGTGGGTTCTGTGGAGTTTGGTTTGGGGGTGTGAGGGGAGGTGCTTGTGACTATGGTCAGTGCTGCAAGTCCCCCTTCCCACCCAGCTAGCCAGATTTCCCACCATGGAACGTGCTTGCATTGCAGGGAGTGTAAGTTGTCTCTCAGGATGTCAGTCAGTGGTGTCCTGCTGTTTGTTGGTGCACAGTTGCCAGCAGGGCCTTGTGCTCCCCACAGCAGTAGCCAGTGTCAGCCATCTTGTGAGTCCTTCTCCACTTCCTGTGATGTGAGCATGGTTCAGGGTGGTGTTGATGGGCCAGTTGTGGGGGTGACCAATATCAGTGACTACGACTCCCATCATGCCATTGCCTCCACCCCCTTCCCAGCATGCCCATGCTTCCTTCCTTTTGACTCTGCTTCCCTGTGGGGTGGGCTGGCTGTGCTGACAGGATGGCTGGGAGTGTTGTCCTGGCAGTTGTTTGGCTAAGAGTCCCAAGAGTGTCCCTGTGCTTCACACAACATAACCCAGGGTGGTGGTTCTTTGTGGGATCTTGTGTTAGGATGGGGGCATTGCATTCTACCAGGTGGGTTCTGTGGAGTTTGGTTTGGGGGGTGTGAGGGGAGGTGCTTGTGACTATGGTCAGTGCTGCAAGTCCCCCTTCCCACCCAGCTAGCCAGATTTCCCACCATGGAACGTGCTTGCATTGCAGGGAGTGTAAGTTGTCTCTCAGGATGTCAGTCAGTGGTGTCCTGCTGTTTGTTGGTGCACAGTTGCCAGCAGGGCCTTGTGCTCCCCACAGTAGTAGCCAGTGTCAGCCATCTTGTGAGTCCTTCTCCACTTCCTGTGATGTGAGCATGGTTCAGGGTGGTGTTGATGGGCCAGTTGTGGGGGTGACCAATATCAGTGACTACGACTCCCATCATGCCATTGCCTCCACCCCCTTCCCAGCATGCCCATGCTTCCTTCCTTTTGACTCTGCTTCCCTGTGGGGTGGGCTGGCTGTGCTGACAGGATGGCTGGGAGTGTTGTCCTGGCAGTTGTTTGGCTAAGAGTCCCAAGAGTGTCCCTGTGCTTCACACAACATAACCCAAGGTGGTGGTTCTTTGTGGGATCTTGTGTTAGGATGGGGGCATTGCATTCTACCAGGTGGGTACTGTGGAGTTTGTGTTGGGGGCGGTGTGAGGGGAGGTGCTTGTGACTATGGTTAGTGCTGCAAGTCCTCCTTCCCACCCAGCCAGCCAGCCAGTTATCCCACCATGGAACGTGCTTGCATTGCAGGGAGTGTAAGTTGTCTCTCAGGATGTCAGTCAGTGGTGTCCTGCTGTTTGTTGGTGCACAGTTGCCAGCAGGGCCTTGTGCTCCCCACAGCAGTAGCCAGTGTCAGCCATCTTGTGAGTCCTTCTCCACTTCCTGTGATGTGAGCATGGTTCAGGGTGGTGTTGATGGGACAGTTGTGGGGGTGACCAATATCAGTGACTACGACTCCCATCATGCTATTGCCTCCACCCCCTTCCCAGCATGCCCATGCTTCCTTCCTTTTGATTCTGCTTCCCTGTGGGGTGGGCTGGCTGTGCTGACAGGATGGCTGGGAGTGTTGTCCTGGCAGTTGTTTGGCTAAGAGTCCCAAGAGTGTCCCTGTGCTTCACACAACATAACCCAGGGTGGTGGTTCTTTGTGGGATCTTGTGTTAGGATGGGGGGCATTGCATTCTACCAGGTGGGTTCTGTGGAGTTTGGTTTGGGGGGGTGTGAGGGGAGGTGCTTGTGACTATGGTCAGTGCTGCAAGTCCCCCTTCCCACCCAGCTAGCCAGATTTCCCACCATGGAACGTGCTTGCATTGCAGGGAGTGTAAGTTGTCTCTCAGGATGTCAGTCAGTGGTGTCCTGCTGTTTGTTGGTGCACAGTTGCCAGCAGGGCCTTGTGCTCCCCACAGCAGTAGCCAGTGTCAGCCATCTTGTGAGTCCTTCTCCACTCCCTGTGATGTGCGCATGGTTCATGGTGGTGTTGATGGGACAGTTGTGGGGGGCAATATGTGTGACTGCGACTCCCATGATGCTATTGGCTACACTGACTTGGCCAGCATACACAGAATTCCTTCCTTTGAGTGGTCTTCACTGTGTGTTGGTGTTGTTGTGGTGGCTACATGTGTGGATGTGCTTGTTAGTTCTATTTGTGCCACTGCCTAGCTGTAGTTGTGGTTGTGTTTGTACATGTGTTGGCACAGTTGGATGTGACTTTTTTGATGGCATGTGTTGTGTTTATCTGACTGACATACACATTTTGGGATGATTCTGTTCTGGTTGCTGTGTAATTGCTATGAGTGCATGGTTTGACTCTCCCCTTGACAGTGATGTGTGTGTTTTGTGGCAGTATATTGTGTACATTTGTTGTGTACTCACCAGGCTCTGGGATGTCCTCTAGTCCATATACGCTCACTGGCGGAAGGATGGCCCGCACCTTCTCCTCCCAGGGCCTGAGGTATATTGGCTTGGCAGGAGGGCCACTGCCGGTGTATTGGCTGTTGATGTAGTCTTTCTTCAGCATGTCCCGTACCCTCCTGCGCACGTCATACCACCTGTTCTGGATGTCGGTCTTTGTGCGCCGACATGGTGATTGGGCGTTCACCCTGTTGATGATCCTCTCCCACATCTTGGTTTTCTGCGACATGGGGGTCTGTTGGACCAGTGTGCCAAACAGCTGTGGCTCCACCCTGAGGATCTCGTCTCACCATGACTTCCAATTCACTATCTAGGAACTTGGGATTCTTCTTGGGGGCATGGTGATGGGTGGTGATGGTGGGTGATGTGTGTGTTGGTGTGCAGGTGAGGGTGTGTGAGTGTGTGTTTTGCTGGGTGTATGTGAGGTAGGTATTTGTTGGGGTGCTGATGGTGTGTGGCTTGTGTGAGGGATGAGCTGTGGGTGTGTGGTTGCTTTCTCTTGGGTGCTGGCAGTGGAATGGCATTTGCAAAGGCTCATGGTAGTGATTTGTGTCCTTTATATAGGTGGAGTTGTGGGTGTGTCTTTGTTCTCTGTCCCCACCCCCCCAGTATTTATTGGCTTGGTGATTGCTTGTTTGGCCTTTTTTGGGTGATTTTTCCTTTGTGCTGTTTGTGTATGTTGGAAACGTTCTTGTGACCGAGTCGGACCCTGCATTGGTCTCGTACGGTGTTCTCCGCTTCGCTCACGCTGTGTTTGTGCAGTTTTCTATGCTGCGTACGCGTCGGTCGCGGTGTATTGTGTTGCTTCGGCTCGGTTTTGTATGCGTGTCGGTCGTACGGCTTGTCCTCCGTCCGACTCGGTCGTGGTTTTCACACCTTGCATCGTACTTTCCGGTTTGGAGTTCGCGTGTACGTTTCGGTCGGATTTGTTCCGGGTGCGTGTCGGTCGGTTGGATTCGCGTGTTTTTCCGGCCGGATTGCTGTTTTCCGTGCGGCTCGGTCGGTCGACTTTGTTTCGGTACGTGTCGGTCGGATTTTTCGCGCCTTGCATCGTACTTGGCGTGTCGTGCGCCACGGGTACGTGTCGGTCGGTATTTTTTCCGGATCCGAGTCGGTCGGTGCTTTTTCCGGCCCGAATCGGAATCGACCCCTGAGTTTCTCTTTCACTTTGCAAACCATTATAAAATGGTTTTCTTTCCCACAGCCTTTGCAAATCTGTCCAATGGTGGGACATTTACCTTCATGTGGAAAGGAGAATCCACAACGGAAACACAATTTCTTTTTCTTCGGAAACCTCACTCTGTGGGTGTTTTCCTTGTGTTTCTGCTTACTTGTCATACTCAATGCTGATTCATTTTGAATTGTTCCAGCTTCCATATCAGCAGCCTGTCGATCAGCTTTTTCCTCTGCTCTTGCAGCCATGAGTAGTTTCCCCAAGCTGAGCATTTCTCATAGCATGTGTCATCGGAATAAATCAGAACAGCAATCATCGATAACTCTAAGATGCATGGTTTCTTCACAATTGAATTCACCGAACTTGCAGTGCTTTATGAGCGTATCAGGTCTCTCAACAAACTCATACATTGACTCACCAGGCTGCTGTCTTTCTTGGTTGAATATATAGCTTTAATAATCGAAATTTGGCATTGGATTTAACTTGGCTTGCAATGTCTTATTGATTTGACGGTATGATACTTCATCAGCTTGTGATATCTTCTTTATCACTTCTTTTACTCCATCAACTGCAAGGTTCTTTAAGTATTTGATTATCATTTTGTCATCTGCTTCTTCTATAGAATCTATTAAGTCATCAATTGTTTCGATCCAGGCAGTCCCTCTGGCACCAATATTCTGCTTTTTTTCGGTATCGAATGGAGGTGGTGGTTTCAGAAATGTGGTGGCGCCATATCTGGCACTCTTTTCAACAGCCATTGGGGAGCTTCAAAGCTTGACCTTTGGAGTTGTGCTGAATGCCACCAGCAATCTTTGTGGTTGCTTCTGCAGGGACCAACGGCTTCATACGCACAACCCCGTGCATATGCTAGGGTTGGTGTGGATGCCACACGCTACTTTGTGCGCACCACCCCCCAGCCAATTCTCAAATATTGGTCAAGTGGTGCTTTTTCTATTTGCTCCAGTGAGTACAGGTGTACTTTTTGTAGCTGGTTAGCTGTGCCGTTAGTGTTTTCTTGCATATGGCTGTCGCTGGTTTTAGCATTTTTCTGTGCCTGGTTGTCTTTGCCTTTGTCACTGTCTTTAGCGGTATCGGTGCTGGCTCTGTGTTATGCTGTGATGCAGTATCTCTTCTTTCAGCCTTACCAGTAGATTTTTTGGCAGGCTTACTGATTGTGCTCCTCCATAGGGAGGTCGCCTGCTTCAAGGGCCTCTCAAAGCTGGAGTTGTGCTTTGACTCCACATACGCCAACTGTACACCTCTGCTTGGGGCGTACGTGGCACGCACAAGCATTTTTCTGGACCACGGCAAACTCTTAAGAAGAGCTGTCTTGTATTCTTGGGGTCACATGTCCCCTATCTTGTCGCCAGTTGTAGCGCTCTCCCCAGCCTGGGAGCATGTAACCGATGGTTCACTGGCACAACATCGATGTCAAAAATATCGATGTAAAAAATAGAGTTGGTCAAAATATTGATTTTTATATATGAAAAAATAAAATAATAAATATTAAATATATTAAATAATACAATTATTTTTAACAAAATAACTTAAATTTAATATACATTTTAACAAAATATAACAAATAAACTTAATTAAAAAGAGTCAAACACACAAACATAATAATTTATATTTATATATATTTACTTTCAAACAATTAATAAAGTATTAATTTTAATTTATAATGTAAAAATTATATATACATTTACATATATATATATATATATATATATATATACAAATAACATAAAATATAATAGAAAAAACATTCTATTATAAATTAAAACAATAAACTATTTAAAAATATTTAAAATTTCCCAATACAGTCAGTGCATCAGTAGGGAAAGTGTTGGATAGCGGAGGGGTAAAAACTATTATTCCCACTCCAATGAGTCCAACAGTAGGGAAAGTGTTGGATAGTGAAAGGGTAAAATTGAGTATTCCAACTCCAATGAGTGCAACAGTCGGGAAAATGTTGGATAGCGGAGGGATTAAATTTACTATTCCAAATCCAGTCACTGCAACAGTAGGGAAAGTGTTGGATAGCGGAGGGGTAAAAACCTACTGCTCCCACTCCAGTGAGTGCAACAGTAGAGAAAGTGTTGGATAGCAGAGGGGTAAAAATTACTATTCCCACTCCAGTCAGTGTAACAGTAGGGAAAGTGTTGGCTAGTGGAGGGGTAAAAATTACTATTCCCAATCCTATAAGTCCAACAGTAGGGAAAGTGTTGGATAGCAGAGATGTAAACATTGCTATTCCCACTCCAGTGAGTGCAACAGTAAGGAAAGTGTTGAATAGCGGAGGGATAAAATGTACTATTCCAACTCCAGTCAGTGCAACAGAAGGGAAAGTGTTGGGTAGTGGAGGGGTAAAAATTACTATTCCCACTCCAGTGAGTGTAACAGTAGGGAAAGCGTTGGATAGCGGAGATGTAAAAATTACTATTCCCACTCCACTGAATATAACAGTCGGGAAAGTGTTGGATAGCGGAGGGATAAAATTTACTATTCCAACTCCAGTCAGTGCAACAGTAGGGAAAGTGTTGGATAGCGGAGGGGTAAAAATTATTATTCCCACTCCAGTGAGTGCAACAGTAGAGAAAGTGCTCAATAGCGGAGGGGTAAAAATTACTATTCCCACTCCAGTGAGTGTAACAGTAGGGAAAGTGTTGGATAGCAGAGGGGTACAAATTACTATTCCCACTCCAGTGACTGCAACAGTAGGGAAAGTGTTGGATAGCGGAGATGTAAAAACTACTATTCCCACTCCAATGAGTGCAACAGTAAGGAAAGTGTTGGATAGGAAATGGGTAAAAATTACTATTCCCACTCCACTGAATATAACAGTAGGGAAAGTGTTGGAAAGCGGAGGGGAAGAATTACTATTCCCACTGCAATAAGGGCAACAGTAGGGAAAGTGTTGGATAGTGGAGGGATAAAATGTACTATTCCCACTCCAGTGAGTGCAACAGTAGGGAAAGTGTTGGATAGCGTAGGGATAAAATTTACTATTCACACTCCAGTCAGATCAAAAATAAAAACAAAAAAATATTTTAAAAAGCAAAAAAATATTTTAAAAACAAAATAAATAAATAAATATATAAATATGTTAAAAATTAAAATACAAATATATTTAATAATAAAAATAAATAAACAAAAGCATATTATAATGTTAATTACATATGACAAATACCTACACATTATATAAAATAAAATAAAAATAAACTTCAAACAAATAAATATTTTTAACTAGAAAATATTTACAAACAAAAACATTGATTATTACATAAATGTATTTATTTTATTTCATACCCTATAACACCACATAAATCCCAACCCACATCTAAATAAAAAAATAATTACTTCCATAATTAACTTAATTAATTACCAATTAAAGAAATAGTATTAATTAAATAAAAATACAACTAATAAAATTTCATTTTTAATTAACTTCCCACACTTTAACTCTATAATCCCCACAACACACAGCTAAAATTAAACTGTAAAAAAATTAACTACACAGTTAAAACTTATTTTCAAATAAAAAACTATTACTCTTAAACAACTAATTAAAAAGTAAGTAAAATGTATTTAATACCCACCCTTTACCCCTTTAAAAGTAAAAACCACACACAAAAAATAAACAATTACCCTAAATAAATATCAATTAATTAATTAATATTAATTAACAACTATTTATTTATTAATTAATTAAACATAAATGACTTCCCACACTTTACCCCTATAAACCCCACAACCCGCACCTAAAATTAATTACACAATTGCCATAATTAATTTTAAATAAATTAATTAATATAAATTAACAATGAATTATTAATTAATCAAAAATAAATTACTTCCCACCCTTTACCCTATAAACCCCAAATATGCACCTAAAATTAGTTACATAATTAATTTTCAATAAATTATTTAATATCAATTAACAACTAATTATTAATTAATCAAAAATAAATTACTTCCCACCCTTTACCCCTATAAACCCCAAAACACGCACTTAAAATTAATTACACAACTACCATAATTAATTACCAATTAATTAATGAATATTAATTAACAACCAATTATTAATTAATTAATAATAAATTACTTTACACAATTAGCACTATAAAATCTCAATTAAATAAATATTAATAAACAAAAAATAATCATTAATTTAATATAGTTAAATTACTTCCCACCCTATTCCCCTATAAACCCACAACCTGCTACGGAACTAAAAACGCAAAATTCAATTAAAATAAAATTAATAACTACTAAAAATGTAACACATATATTAAAAAATATAAACAATTCTTATACAAAATAATACATCACATACATTTAAAATATATACTAAAATACATAACACTAATTAAACAATCGATATTTTAAACAACTATATTTTTGTAAACGATATTAATCACTTCTATATTTTTTAAATCGATATTTCTTACCTTAAATCGATATTCTTGACCACGATATTCTTGCTGTCGATATTTCTCACTCACTATATTTAGGAATCGATATTTCTGTAAGTCGACATTTAAAACTCAATATTTTATCTGCACACCGTAACAGAGCACGCCACACACGGATCTTTGGTTTGCACATCTTTATTCCTCAGCAATCAACCATCAACTGACCGCACTGCGTCACTAACTTTATTAACCACCGCCAGCCACACCCAACAGATTACGTAATACTTGTAAGGAGTCTGCCGAGGCCCACTAGAGGCCTCGTACACACAAACACAGGACATGACAATTGAGCAATTGACAGCTCCTAACGTATCTAGAGGCTTTCCAGTTCAAGGAATAGGATGTAGCAGAGTTGAAGCCCTGACATTGTACGCAGAAGCTCCAATCAACCCTTCATTGGCACAGCACCATTGGGTAAGTCTATCAAATGTGGGAAGCATCATAGATTCCTGGACTCTCAGTCAGACATCCTCTGTGTCTTGTTTTTGATATGTTTGGTTTCCATTTTTTGGTACCATCAGTCGCGGGCCGTGCAGGTAAGCATGGTGGGGCCGGGCTGGGGGCGGGGTGTGTAAGTGACAAACGACAGAATAGGGAAAATAAAGTAAATAAATAAATAAAACCACGACGACTCAGCGATGCGGCGAGCGCAAGGTAAGTGGTTTTATTTATTTATTTTCTCTATTCCGTCGTTTGTCACTTACACACCCCGACCCCACCCCGCCACGCCCCGCTTACCTTCACGGGCCGCCACTGGGTACCATACCATGGACAGCCAATGAATATAAACAAGACGTCAGGAAGACAAGGTTTACAAATCTCCCTATTCCTGCCCTGAAGTCTGCTTTCTTGACAGGTGTCAGATTAGATGGTAAATGTACTCTCTTTACATAGACCTTTGATGTTACTGATCATTTTTAAAACAGTTTATGGGCTACTCAACTTCTTCATACACTGTGGGCAAATCAGCATTCCTGGCCTTCCAACTAATCAGTAATGACAGCTTTCTAATAAAATCAATACTTCACTAGTTCATGATTAATAGGAAGGTTGCTCCGCATTGTATGGTGGCTTAACACATAGCCCACCACATAATTGGGAGGCTTAGCACATAGCCTGCCACATAATTAGAGGTAACAATGGATTTCACACCTCTCACATCAAAGTGAGGAGGCCAGAGATCTAGTCTAAATACAGGAGTGCAGAGGGACTACACATACTCCTTTCTAAGGAAAGTGGCAAGAGAGGAGGATGTCCTACCTACTTGTCTGAGGCTATTCCCAAGCACCCATCATGGCATGTGAGAGCCTGTTGGATCTCTGGCAACCCTTTGGTCTGGAGATAGTATGATGCGGATAAGTTTACACCACATTTATTCCATATGGCCTTCATGTTTGTGGAAATGAACACCATCTGGGGAAATCTAAAGTGGAATAAAATGCAAAGTAATGTCCTCATCAATCACAGCGAAGGTAGTGCTCTTAGGGAGTGCAGCTTCAGTTACATGGCGGCATGATACACCACAAATCAGTCACAAAGACTTAAGGGGACCAATAATGTTGATTTTCTCTATCTCTGAGGAATCATAGCCACTAGCAGTGGTACCAGCTGCAACTTTGTCTGACTCATACACTTTTTACTGAACTGGCAAGTCTTACATGTCCTGTAAATACTTTATAGGTGCTCTCTGATGCTGACTCAGTAGAGCAGAAAGGTTAGACTTTCATTGGTTTTCTTCAGACATAGGTGCACGGCTAAGGGTATCATATGGGCCAACTTAATCAGGAAAGTCCTGTGCACTTGAAGGACTTCTAGCCTCCTGCTAGCTCCAAGTTGAGAATCAGTGGACTTACTCACCCGGAGCATTACTTCTCTTGCACCCTTAAAGCAACCTTAAGATTCTCCTTTATCCTGAGGCACTCACTGTTTGCATAGATTTAACATAGGTGGATGCTCTAACTGTACTTTATAACGCTGATCCCTGCTGGGGCCAGCTGCAGTCACCAACTCAGTCATGCAGCTGTGAAGGAATCCCACACTAAAGTACCTGGTAACTTGCCAGATGCTCAAACTCCCCTTCATCTTAAGTGTGAAGTTAGTGTATTGGTGTACCAGTTGGGTCAACTTGAGATGTCGGCTATGCTTTACCCACTGGGGTTGTTCCCAGGTAGGCAACATCAGCTTGAGTCAGAACTTGATCTTTCATGATCTACTCAACGAGGTTACTACCCAAAAGGCAATTCATGACAATGTTCATCTTCTCTCATACCACTATCCTCGCTTCCCTGTTTCCTTCTTACCTGTGCACCTGAGCAAGTAAAGTGTCTGCTCTTCTCTTGTATGTCTCTGCCTTACCCTATATCTCTGGTCTGAACATTTTGTGGTCAATGAACCTCTATTTGGCCACAGCAATACTAGCTCCAGAATCCATGAGAGCAGTGAATCTAGGCCCTTCTACTCAGAAAGTAAAGATGTTCTAGTGTGTGTTATAGAGACCCTGGTTCGCAACTTTTATGTCAGCTTTTCACAAATCCAATTATAAAATGGTTAACTCTGCTTTGCCACTCATATGGCCCTCTGCATAGAAAAGGATTCTAGCTAACTGAGGACTAGAAAGTATTTTTTAACAGGGCAGTCTTGCATGATGTGACTTTTTTGTACCACAACTACAGCAACCACATCTTTTGGAGGGGAAGTATGTCCCCTTTCAAATATCCTTTGGCTTGATGGAAAGACCCATTAATGTTCAGCACCTGTTCCAGATGGGGGCCTAGGAATAAGATATTGCCATTCTTTTTGGTGTTCAAGTTATGCTGTTGGGGACACTTGTCCCCCTTGGTCTGCTGATCCTGCCTTTCCTGTCTAACCTTGTTGGAAATCCACTTATTAGCAGATGTTACTATTTGTCCATTCATTTTGGAATCAGGTTATGCTGTTGGGGGACACTTGTCTTAATTGGCTGCAGATCCTACTTTGCCTGTCCAACTGTGTTGTCAGGACACTTATTAGCAGCTATTACTATTTGCTTGCGATCCACCTCTTGTAAGTCAGTAAGGTACTGCTAAAGATCCTCTGAAATGTCTTCCTTCAGTCATACAGCCAACAAAAGTTTAAAAAATGAAGTTTAATTGACAAGATTCATTCCTTTCAACCATCCATCCCAATTTATCTTTGTACCATGCAAACAAGTGCCAATTGAGACCACACTACAATGTTTCTTGAACTTTATGTGGCATTAGGCCTCATGATCATAGCATTGTTCATGTTTTCATATTTGAGTCTAACTCTTTCATCCAACTCAAGAATAGCCTTGATGCCACTGTAAAGCCAGGGTTGCAATGATAATGAGTTCTGAACCACAGTATTAGTCTCAATATGTATTTCCTTTTTGTGCATAATGCCATAATTACTTCATAAAAAGAAGACTCCCATTTCCACATAAAGAGCACGTCACACTCACTGACTCTTGTTAGGTCCAGATTCTAGTGGGGTGGGCTGGGTAGAATACAACAATTCTGCAGCAGGGATCTTACCTTGGTTAATCAGGCTGATTTGTTGATGCTAGATGCGGTTCTTATTTATTTATTTCAAAAGTTTTGTATAGTGCAAACAAGACCCTTGCTGGTATCAGAGCTCTGTGCAATGTTCAAGGTGACACATGTAAAAATAAAATCAACATAAGGATTTGAACCTGGGATGGTCGAATCCCCTAGCGAGAACACCTTAGTACCCAGACAGACAACAACCTGAGAAGTAAGCACGTAGTCTGAGAGAGTTAGGAAGCATGCAGACTAAAGGATAGATATTGTCCTGGAGTATAGTTCATGAGTTCTACAACAGAAGTTTGTTTATCAGTATCCTTTTGACTTCTTTCTTGAATGACTCAGTTGATGGGTTCATTCTGATTACAGGGGGCAGTGCATTCCAGATTCTTGGGGCAATGCCTGAGAAGGCTCGGTTATATGTTTTCTATTTAAAACATTTTTGTGGTTTCAGCAGTAGAGAACTGGAGCTTCTAGAAATTCTAACGACACCAGATAGCTCAAGTTTGTGTGCAAGCTATCTTGGGGTGTTGAAGTGGAATGTTTATGGGTCGTGCAGGCAATTTTCATATGAATCCTTGCCTCTTATGGAAGCCAGTGCAGGGATTTTGGATCTGGAGTGATGTGACTGTTTCCTATTTGATCCTGTTATGAGCTTAGCAGCAGAGTTAAGGGAAACCCTAAGTAGTGCCAGCTTAGCTCTGGGAAGGCCGTAAATAGCAGCACTCCCATAGTCCAACCTGGGTACCACTGGTGCTTGAATAGCTGATTTAAAGACATCCGGGGATAGGAAAAGTCTAATTTTTCTTCTAAAGTTCATGTGGAAATTTGCTCCTTTGGTGGCAGCCCTGATGTGCTATCTTGATGACTTTAAGGTGTGTGGTACGCAGTTCAGTGCAGTTAGTTGTTTCATCCATTCTGTGATGTTTAGTGAATTATTGGGAGGGACAATTAGGTGGAATTCAGTTTTTAGAGCATTTAGTTTGAGGTGGTTACCAGTCAGCCAAATTTGTGTTTTTTCTAGGGGTGAATTTAGAGACCTAGGGCCAGATGTACGACCATTGATGTTTGCGACTCGCAAATTGCATTAAATTGTGAGTCGCAATTTGCGAGTCGCAAACATCAATGTACAACAGTGTCAGAGACACTGTTAGCAATTCCTAATGGGGTCGCAAATTGCATGCCCCATGCATATTAATAAAGCACTCACAATTTGCGACCCCATTAGGAATGGCTGGCCCTCCCAGGTATGGTGGCCTGCTGGGCTCAGCAGACCTCCATGTCTGGGACTGCTTTTAAATAAAGCAGTTCTTTTTTTAAATGCAGTCCGTTTTCCTCAAAGGAAAATGGGGCGCATTTAAAAAACAGAAAAATGAAACGTTTTCGTTTCATTTTTTAAGGGCAGGTAGTGGTCCCTGGGACCACTGCCTGCCCCTAAAAAATATTTTTCCCTGCATTCACGAAGGGGAAGGGGTCCCCTGGGGACCTTTTCCCATTTGCGAATGCTTTACCACCCTTCTGAGGAGGGTGGTAAACTGCGACTGTTTTGCGACCACAATTGCAGTCGCAAAACAGTCTTACATATGGCTCAGACTCGCTATTAGGAAGGGACGCCCTTGGAACGCCCCTTCCTAATAACGAGTTGCTAATCCTATTTAGCGAATCGCAAATCATTTGCGACATCGCTAAATAGGGATAGTACATGACCCATTTGTTTTCTGCATGCGCAAACGGGTCGCAAACCCGTTTGTGCATGCTAAAAAGGGTTGTACATCTGGCCCCTAATATGTTTGGGGCAAGAGATTTTTAAGTACAGTTGGATGTCATCAGCATGTATGTGATAGTGGATGTTAGATAAGTTCAACAGTTCAGTTAGAGCTTCCATGAATAAGTTAAAGAGAGTGGGTGAGAGCGAAGACCCCTGAGGAACCCCTAAAGTGACCTGTGTGGGGTTGGAGAGGGAAATATTAACCTTGATTCTTTGAGTACTGTTGTGGAGAATAGATGAAAACCAGTTAAGAACGGAGCCTAATAGTCCCATCCTATATCTGAGTAGGTCTAGGAGGCTGTCATGTTTGACAGTATTGAAGGCTGATAATAGGTCAAGAAGGACAAGAAAGCAGGATTCGTTCGGATCCAACATTCTTAACACATCATCAACTATGTGTGTGAGCGCCGATTCAGTGTTGTGGTCATCGCGGAAGCCGGTTTGGAATTAGTCTAAGAGACTGAATTGGTCAATGTGGTTGCACAATTGTAAATGTACACATTTCTCAAGAAGCTTTGCTAGTGTCGGAATCATAGTGATTGGGCGGCGGTTGTTTAGGTCTTTGAGGTCCATTGTGGGTTTTTTTTAATGGGGGAGACTTGCCCAGCTTTAAGGCAATCAGGGATTGATCCTTGGAGTCGTGAGGCATTAACTATTTTAGTCCAGAGAGGGAGTAAGGATATTTTGATCTCACTAAAGACATTCGAGGGAAGATGGTCGCTAAAGTGGTTTGAAGGTTTCAGTACTGTTAGTATTTTGAGAATGGTGCTTTCCTGAAAGTTTTGAATGAGCTGCATGTAGCATTGTTTTAAAGGGAGTGAGCTCAGAGACCAGGTGCTTCAGCGTCTGGTGTGGGCGGGTACTGCAGTTAGGTGTGAGAAGAAGGTACTCCGTAGCTAACCACAGATCATTTTCGATCTTTCTTGCCTTTTCCATCAAGGAGGCAAAATCCTTGCAATTTGGTTGTGGATTAGAGCCTTTGTTAAAGTGTTGGTTTGCTTATTGGAGTGTAGTTTCATTAGTTCAAACTGTTTTTTGGGGCAATTTCTGGCTTTATCTAATTAACTTCTAAAGAAATTCACTTTTGAGTTTCTGATGCTTTTGTTGTAGATGCTCCTCAGAGATCTCAGCAATTAAGGTTTTCGGGGGATGGTGAGGATCTCCATGCCCGTTCAGCTAGTCTAAGCTTATGTCTTTCTGGATTAAGGCTGCCATTGAACCAAGGTTTGGAGTCTTTGGTGGACATTCTTTTTAGCTGTAGGTGCGCTATTGAGTCCAGAATGTCTATCATGGAGTTGCTGTAGTGCTTTGTGAGGTCATAGACATCAGTCATATCCAAGGGAGGTAACAGGATGTAGTCGTTGAGAGAAGACAGATCATTCCAATTAATATTCTGCCCAGCTCCTTTTCCATTGTTTGGATTTCTTTTTGTGAGCCATTCTAGTCTTTACTGATTCTTTGATAAGCAAAGGGATTCAATGATGAACTGTCCAGTTACAAGGGATGATATATTCCATTTGGATGATGTTACTCTTGGCAATGGTCAGATCCAAGGTCACAGCCAAGTTATGTGTGGGACTGTCGCAGAAATGAGTCAGGTTGAGAACCGCTAGGAAGGAGTCAAGGCTGTTGACTGCTGGGTCATTAGGGTCATTCCAGTGGAGGTTGAAATTTCCAAGGAAGATATGGGTGCCATGTTGCCCAGTGTTAGTTGAGATGGTTTCCAAAATGTGTTCGATAAATGTGATGTTATCACCTGGTGGGTGGCAGATCATGTGCAGTTTACACAATGGCCTGTTGTTGCTGAAAATGTCAATGTCAAGGTATTCGCATGAGGAATTTTCTATTTTATGTGATTGTTTCAATGTGAACTTGTTTCACATACCTGCCAATTCACACGGGGCCGCCATGTGACACACGATATCGGCTCTTTCCACACCCTCTCCTGGTGAGGTGCCTATATCAAAGGGTGGCAGGGAAAATGAGCTGAAAGCCACTGTAAATGATGTTTTTCAGCTCATTTTCCAAGGCTTTAAACTGCTGACATCCATTAAGGGATATGAAAAACACCAGGACATCAACACCAGCCTCAGCAAGCTTTTTATATTTTTGGGAAGGGGGGCTTGGGGGCAGGGTGGGGTTCAAAAGTGCCTCTTAGGTACTTCTCGGCTTGAGGCCTCGCCCCCTTCAAGGCCCTGCCCCCTCACACATGGTGAGATTGTTCTTCAAGTTGGCAGGTATGGTTTCAGTATATGCAAGTGATACATCTGCCGGGTCTGCTTGGTCTGTTTCAGAGGCAGCTTGGGCTCTATATTTTGTTGAACATTCAAGCAACTTTGTACAAGTAAATACAGTGATAACGTTGATCCCAGTGGAAGGGTGCCAAGAAACAACTATAAATCAACAGAAAAAAAGATAAACAGTAAACTGACAAACTGTACTCCAACTGTGAAGAAACGAATGTAAATTGTTTTGTGTTGAATTATTGTGCAAGCCAATATTGTGTATTTAGAATGAGCAATGCACTTACATGAAAGGAGAGTCTGTTGAAAGAGCACATCATAGGTAGGGCTCTCAAATGCTGTTAGGGGCACAGCACTATAGTGTTGATTGAGAATGATTTTGATAAATTACAGCATGTGCATGTGTTAACAGTGGTGGCTTGCCGAGGGAGTGGTGCAGGGCGGTGCAGGAGAGGGGCAGGGTGGGGGTAGTGGACTCGGACTTACGACAGACAGAACTCCCTCTGAATTCTGTCCGTCGTATGACCGAGTTCACTACCCCCACGCTGCCCCTCCCCCCCGCCCCACTGCCCCGCACCACTCCCTCGGCAAGCCGCCACTGTGTGTTAATCAAACTGCCAGATTAGCTATGTAAGTTAGTGGCAGTATACACGTGTAGACTGTTCACTAATGCGGCATATTTATAAACTGGACTTTGCAGTAGTTTAGTATTACTGCAATAATTCTTCTCACATACTACAACATCCTATTCTCAAACCTATGTGCAAAGACCTCTGCTTCTCTAATCTTTCCTATGCTGAAGTCTCAAACCCAGTTTCTGAAGTCTCCTCAAACATAGGTGTACATTTTAGTAGTACATGTGGAAGAAACCTGGGGGAGTGATTGAAAAATGTGCAATATTTACATTGAAATTGGCGAGGAATAGGGAGAGGTAAGTAAGGGATAAGGAAAGAATAAAAAGGGGTGTAGGAAGAGACCTGCAAATACAAACACCCACCCATAAAGGAGTAACTACGTCACTACTCACAAACTGCACTTTTAAAGTTACTACAGAGAGAAAGGTCCCAAAGCAGTTGTAAATGTGCTTTAGACTAGCTATGGAGTAGTTCAGCACCACAAATGGCCATTCACTGATATTACAACACTCTCCCATAGAAAATAATGGAGGCAGGGACTTAAAAGAACTCGAGAACACCCCATATGAAATAATGTTAAATTACTTAAAAATTTAAATGACAAATATATGTTTTAAGTGTTCAAAGTTATATTCAAATTAAAAATGGTTTTTATAACAGAATTTTTTTGTTTAAAAAATAGTTACATAAAATCTTTAAACTTTTAATAAAATAATAACATTTATTGAAATTAATTAAACACATAAATGTTAACAAAATGTACTAAATAATTAAATAAATGATATAGTAAGAGTGTTTTTAAATATTTAAAATAATATGAATGATTCTAAAGTAATACATGTTATATATTTAATTATTTATTAAACATTTATTTTGATGAATTATTGTGTGGGATATTTTATTTTTTTAGTTCTAGGTTAATACAAATTATTTTACGGTAATGTACATTTTTATTTAACATTACAATATTTTACATTTTATAAAAGTAATCAAACTTACAAGAGATCTTTGTCTTGGTGGTGGAGACAACAACCTGTGTGTGAGAAATTACTATTTTACACTTGTATATCCTGTTCTAGCAAGCTCCCCCTCACTGTTTTGAGGGGGTGGAGACATGAAATTCTGCACATAGTAGTAAAATAGCACTCGGGAATAGTGAACAGAAAAAAGTGTAACGAAATTAACTGTTGCAGTAGTACATATACATGTGAGTAACTTCATACACATAAATGTACCTTTGTGAATAAGCCCCATAGCTTTTTAGAAACGACAGTCACTACTCTGCAGCTTACTTGCAGCACAGGTTTTTGATCGCAAATGCAGTGCTTGCAGTCACATAAGTCAGTTTATAATAGCCTGATGGCTTATTACATATGCAGGTTTAACAGGTACATCACAAACAAAATAAATGTTCAGAATGATTCTAAACAATCATGTTAAACCATGATTTCGAAGAGTGGTGCTAGAAAAGAATCACAAATAACACTGACATATATTTTGAAATTTACAGTATCGCACATCATGTCAACAAAATTCCTCCACCATCAATGTTCCCAGAGACTACCCACTGTAAATTATGATGGTGGAACATTCAAAAGAGCGCAGGCATTAACAGGAGAACCACATGCTTCACAATTCTTGATGCAATCACCACAGACCTCACTGGCTCTCAAGAAAGACCAATAATCCCCATTATACTTCATGGGATCAGCTCCTATAAAATGCTCGGTTGCTGCCAAAGGCCAGATGGTCTGATGACTTATGTAAAGGAGGACGCAGATGACTCCAGCAACACAAAAAATATGTACTTTGAGTAAACATATTATGTACTAGCCATAACAGGAGAACTGTCTGTCCCCAGAGACCCTGCAAAGTGCTTGTATGCTTTTGTGATATATATCACACCATCCATCGTGGTTCTGGATGCTTGCCACCTTAGTCCTGTAACGTAGATCCCTACCATTTCTTCTGAAGCTAGCACCTGCATAGAGCAAACTAACTAGAAACATTCAAACTAAGAAAGCTCTTTCACAGTGATGGTGTAGGCGGCCACTATCTCTATTAAGGCCTCACAGAATTTGAATGCATCCTGCTGTGGGAGGTGTAAGGGAACATGGTCTAGCTTAGCTGCTCTACTTCTAACCCTTTGACCGTAAGGAGTTTCATAGTTCCCTTTCTTCAAACACTCTGCCTCACTAATGATTCTGGAATTGTACTACTTGCATAGACAGAGTCAAACCTCTGCCATGAATTTGAAGCCTCAGATAAAAGACCTCTCGGCCCCTCGTGACCCGTGTAGAACAGACACAGTGCCCAAGGATATTGGGCTGATAAGGGACAGAACAGCTTTCCCCACATGTTGTATTGGTGCCATTGCAACCCTATGATACAGGTGATGCTAGCCTTTGCTCTGTATTTACGCACCTGGCTATCCGTCATTCGGTGAGTCCAATGGCTTTTGAGGTGTCCTCAAGATAGATTCTCCAGTTGGCTATGCCTTCTGCAGGCATTCCTGTGATCAGAGAGCTACTTCTTACTACAGACGCAGTTTGTCTTTCATTGCGCCCATGTACGTCCTGCTTCTTTCCAGGTTGTAGTCTGGAATATTGAGTAGGGAATAATATTTTATCTTAATATTACAGCCAAAATATTGAGGACAAAAATATCAAAAGGTATGTGCCTATAAGAAAGTATAAATTTACTTAGCTTAAGCCCACCTATAGATACCTTGAAGATATATATGGTCAAGGTATATATATGTGGAATTAGATGTTGAAAAACAATACATACTATTACATACTAATACAAAATATTTTTGTCCTCGATAATATGGCTACAATATTAAGGTATAACAATAGTCCCAACTTGGGGGTTGATTCCGATCTCGGTCGGAAGGCCTCCGAATCGGATTCGGCTTTACCGGATCCGAGTCGGAGGCTTTGTTTCCGACCGAGTCGTACAGAGGTCCGGACGCCCAAGTACGATGCGAATGAACGCGAAATCGCCGAACGACTCGTTTCCGGGTCCGAACCGCTCCGTACGACTCGGTCACAGCCGAACCGTACCGCGCAATGGAGTCGATTCCCGACAGAGCCAGTACGATGCATGATTCGGACAGCCGGATCGAGTCGGAGTCTCCGGGACGAAAAAGCTCCGGGAAGCGGACTTCGGGGGTCCGTGCCGGACCCCCCTTCACCCGTAGCCTTACGAGTCGGACAGAGGGGGGACCCAAGGGTCCCCCTATACATGCATGTACGGTGCAGATGGCACCAACGCGTACCCACTACAGGGGGCACCCTTTGCGCAACGTACCCATTGAGTCAATGGGAGCCCATGTACGCGTCGTACGACCGACTTCAATGGGAGTCCGACCGAACCGAGTACGGCAGCATGCGGCCGCATCGTACTCGCTCGGTCGGACTACAGGAGTCCGGCTCGATCGGAAAACAATCCGGATCCGGATCGGTCGGAGTGCTTTCCGACCCAGATCGGATTCGGCCCCACAGTATTCAGAAGCCACACCTTCTTTCTACAGGTCACAGACATAAATCTTCAAGAGGGAATCCAAGCATATGGCCCTGCCGCTCACATTTAAAGCGCCAGACTGGCTTGGCTAGTGCTCATTCCTCCTAACCTTTTGGAAGAGCTGACATATACTCCATTGGCCCATTCATCTACATTCATTGTTTTGAAGGTCATATACCAAGTTCTAAATATTGATTTATTGATTTTGAACCCATTAAAGACGAGAAGGCTTGCAGTGTTTCCACCCTCCATAGGATTTCCATGGAAGGGCCCTTTCATGGAACTGAAGTTTGTGCCTCACCCATGTCCTAATGAAGACTCTCTGAGATGGTTTCAAACTGCCACTACTATCTGAGTTGAAACGTTGACGATATCCATTGTCTGCCCCAAAGCAGTAACTCCCTTGGACTTTTAAGAAACGTCTAGAAGCCTTTCTGAATGAGGATTTGTTCATTTTGGTCAGCCAGCTTGCAGGCTGCTGTAGCATCTCTTCTTATGTGTCACATTGCTCCCACTTTTTGGAGCAACCTTAAATCTATTGTACATAGATATCTTTTTGTGCTTGCGCTATAAAAATACATGCATTTTTGCAAGTAATTAATTTTTCTGGCTGTGTTTTCTGGTGTTGTTGTTGATCAGTTCTTCGTCTGACCATTAATTCATTTTGGTCTTCTATTTAATTGATTACTGACAGGATTTTTGTTGTTTATACCAGCCAGGTGGGAAGGCAGCAGCTCAGCAGAGTTCAACTTGTAGTAACACAGTTGCTCTGCAATGGTTAAGCTAATTTTATGTATTCCAACACTTCAACAAGCACTGGCAAAGCCAACAGGTCTCTCTTTTGCGACCTATTGGCTTTGCCTATGGGGTATAGCCATGCTGCACAGCATCATTGATGCTGTGCAGCATGGCTAAAGAAAAAAAAAACTTGGACCGTGGCATCCTTCTGTAGGCAACATGACGTGGGCACTTTTTTTCCCCTAGTTACCGATCTGAGTTGGATCGGTCAATAAATAAATGCCAGGGAGGGGCGTGGAAGCAAAACAGGAGATGCGGGTAGAGAAGCCAAATGGGGGATGTGTGCGGTAGGAAGAAGCAACATTGGGGACATGGCTGAGGAAAAAGCACCATGAGGGACTGAAACAATATGGGAGGGGCAGAGAAGCACACAGCAAGACAAAACACCATTGGGATCACAGAAGCAAGAAAAAGGAACACGGAGATGGGGAAACACAGAAGTGCACAGCTAGACAGAGCACCATGGAGATGGCGGAAAGCAACAAGGGGGACAGAAACAACACAGTAGGCTCGAGGAAGCACATGGCAAGACAGAGCAACATAGAGACCCATGGACAGAGTGGAACAATGAAATGAAATTTGTACTTGTAAAGCGCACCCATACCCCCAAAGGGGTGTCCAGGCGCTGTACGCATACCGCTGTGGAACCCTTCCTGGCTTTTCCCTGTGAAATGTCCACTCCTGGGCACCCCCAGGGTGAAGCCAGGCATCCCAGCGCTGTTGGGGCCGTTGTGGAGATTAAGCAAGCTATTGCCCAGAGTTGCAGAGTGGGACCCATGATTAGAATAGGCACCGAGGCGAGAATTATCAGGTCCGAGGAAATTGAGCCCAAGACACGCCGAGGCGGGAATTGAACCCTGGTCCCGGGCCAGATCTCTGCATCAGGGTCTGCCGCTCTAACCATTGAGCCACACTTCTCCAATGAAGCACAAAGTGAGACAGAGCAAAACGGAGACAAGGGAAGCAGCATGGGCAACGGAAACAACACGGGAGGGGCAGAGAAGGATACAACGAGACAGAGCAACATGGAAACTGGTGGGGTGGGAGTCAAAGAAGCGCACGGCAAGATCAACACATAGAGTGGGGCAGAGATGCACACGAAGGAGTCAGCTGGAAAACATATGCACTTTTGTCAAGAACTTAACTAAAAATAAAAAAGTACCATAAAAAATGAGCAATGTAAGGACACGGTAATGTGCCTATGCCCCAGAGGAGGGACAAACTCACGGCAGGGAAGTTAAACGCAAACAAACCATCAAGTAAGAAGCAAGTAGATGAGAGTGTCGATGAGGCCGACCTATGGTGAACAACGGGTGGGCTTCCAAGCCCAATATAAGCTAATGAAATGTCTCACAAACAAGAGTACATGCGCTGTCTTATGTGAGATCTAAAAATGGGGTGCATGAGACTTGTCACATGCAACACACTCTGCGAACAATGTTTACAGCATGCATTGAGTTAAACTGATTATGTGGAGTGCTTTCCAGTTTCCTAGTTTCAAATGTAAAGTACAATTATTTTGCAAATAAACAATAAGCAACATGAATGTTTTTAAAAAAAGGTATTGTAATCACGATAGCCAATGGTTTCTTCTTACTATGAGGAAAGACTGTCTACGGGGAAAAATAAGTCTACAGGGCCACGATGCCCGAATTGTGAACCACAATTGTACCAATGCCTTACACAGTATGTACTTGAGAAATGCCAATAAAGTTTATTCAAAAAAATGTGGAGTGGTTTAATCTCAATCATGAGATTTTCTCCTTGTGGAATCAGAGTTCATCGATGAAGATATGGATGTATTATGCTGCACGAGGCTCAGGGCCAAGCCATCAACAGGCCTAAAGAGAACAATGGAGCAATTTAGCACTCAACCGCTGGAGGATTATTTTCCAACACCTCATCAGGGATAGTAAGTGCTATATAAATACTATTGCTAATGTAATCTGCAAATCAGCTCAGCACTTGATCTTTGATGATTAAAGGTTTCTACCCCACCACAACAGTAGTAATATGGCATGAGCAGAGTGGTTCCCTCTCTTTATTTGATAGAAATGCCACTTATCAAATCAGAAAGAAATGTAGACACAAGATCTGCACTCCATAACATCTTCCCACTTGCAAAAAAATATATATATATTTGTTCAGTGTTATATAGCACAAACTCACCCCCGACGGCACTTTACATGAGCCTTAAGTAACATTACACAAGATCAGATTCGGCTTTTTTATTTAGGGGATATTTAGTGAAGTGCCCAGGATCACAGGATGTTGATCCGATGCTGGAATTTGAACCTGGGGCCAGATAAACGAACCTCTTTTGTGCTCGCAAACGGGAGATCGGCCCGTTTGCAACTGCAATAAAGGGTAATGGCATGTACAAACGCTATTTTGCGAGTCTCTGACTTGCAAAATAGCGTTTGCGACTCTCGCAATTAGGAAGGGGCGTCCCTTCCTAATAGCGAGACTCACTGACATGTATTATTGTTTTTGCGACCACATTTGCGGCCGCAAAGCACTCGCAGTTTACCACCTACTTCAAGTAGGTGGTAAACCACTAGCAAACGGGAAGGGGTCCCCAGGGGAACCCTTCCCCCTTGTGAGTGTGTGAGAAAATATTTTTTAAGAGCGGGCAGTGGTCCCAGGGACCACTGCCTGCCCTTAAAAAATGAAACTGAAATGTTTCATTTTTCTTTTTTAAATGCATCCCATTTTCCTTTAAGGAAAACGGGCTGCATTAAGAAAAAAAAACTGCTTTATTTAAAAAGCTGTCCCAGACATGGTGGTCTGCTGACCCCAACAGGCCACCATCCCTGGGAGTGCTAGCCATTCCCAATGGGGTCGCAAATTGCGCTTGCCTTATGAATATTGATGAGGCATGCAATTTGTGACCCCATTGGGAATCACTAACAGTGTCTGTGACACTGTTGTACATTGCATTTCACGAATCGCAAATTGCGAGTCGCAATGCGACGCAATTTGCGAATCGCAAAATGTAAGAGTCGTACATCTGGCCCCTGGTTCCCCAGCTCCAAAATCGGCAGCTCTTGCCATAATGCCACATCCTTGGCCTTTGGTAGTTGGCCTTCATTAACTTGCAGTCTCTGCCTTAGACTTGCTTTCTGGATGAAAAACAGACATCGTCTTGAACGAGTCTGGTTGGCCAGTGTGTACATTTTGGCCACCCATTATCGTTGACAGGGTTTAATTACTGTCTGCCAGCCATTTTACGGAGGTGCGTGCTATTTGCCACCCAAAATTCATCTCAAAGCTCGTAAAATCATACCGATTAGTCTAAAACGGGCGACAATGCATCCGGAATTACTTATTATTGATAATTTAGTTGCTGTTTTCTGTGACAGAACTGGGCGCAGCGTATGCAGTAATCACAGTTTGCCGGACCTACCAGCTGCCGACTCGGCGAGCCCCTCAAGCAGGATTCCACGAGTTCGTCAGTAGCAGGTTCTGCACCATGTTTGAGCGGCCGGCTAGAGCTTAGGTCGCGAGCTCCGGCGAGTGAGGTGCACAAATGAACGCAAAACGGCTCGAAGCAGGCTGGAAATAAAAGAATTCATTAACGGGAAAACAGCTTACCTTTTGACTGTCGATCTTGACCCCGAGTGCGAGTGCGAATGCCAGCACTAAACGCCAAGAGATTGGGCTTTTGGCGCTTGGGACGTGGAGGAGGCGGCAGAACGGAGGCGAACGCCGAGGTAGAGGCAGAAGCGGGACCAGGTGGAAAGTCGCGTCCCAATCCCACGGACGTGGCAGGGAGGCGGAGAGGCGTTTGGACGGCTGCCGCAGAAGGACTACAACTGCGGAGGAGAGCTTCGATAAAAGTGAGTTATAGAGGCCCCCCAAGTAGTCCACGTACAAGCATTGGCAGGTTGTTTGCGAGCTCAGAACGGGAGCATAAAATAAATTTAAATAAAACTCATGACAATCACGATAATAACGAGAAGGCGATTGGGCCACCTCGGGAGGAGACATACAGAGCACTCAGAGCAGCCACATGAACTACACAGGCAGCAAAACTGTCGTTTGGAATGCTCTCTCGCTAGAGTGATGTGAAAGGGGTCATTTTGGTTCTTGCCCGGCCGTGAGGGGAACGGCCCTTGCTCTCCTTTGCTCTCCCTTGCTCTCACTTGCTCTCCTTTGCTCTCCTTTGCTCTCCTGCCGTGAGGGAAACGGCCAGCAGAGATCCACACAGCCATGAGGGGAACGGCCACACCGGACTACAGATCCCAGCAGCCCTCCATCCAACATCCGCCCCTTGACGCGAGGCACGTGCCCGGAGGCGCGATAAGCATCACACCGGCCTCCCGCAGGCGGGCCCGTCTGCGCCCGTCAGAGCCCGGAGGAGGCTGGGCTGGGCTACCCCCCTGACACCTGCTAAACTACACTGCTACAAGTTGCAGCACACAGGTACCACAGTGCACCAATTATTTTGTGCTTGTTTGTTTGTGTGGTCCCGAGTAAAACAAAGTGTTTCGAAAACTTTGCCATGACCAAACGGAAAGGAGTAGTGGGAACCCTGGATGCCTTTTTGGTTAGGGCAGAGTCACTATTGTCACATGAAATAGAAATTACTGAACGGCGCCTCTCTTTTGATCCAGCCACTTTGTTGAGACGTTCCTCATTGGGTACATTTGACCAAAATGTGAGGGATATCGCACACATACGTTCGCCTGCAATGTCTATAACACCCCCGAATGTGCCTCATGCTCCTCCTATGCTTATTCTGGACCCACCACTATGCGAGGATTCACCAGGACCATCCATAGTCACTAGAGCACGGGTTTCAAAACCTCGTGAAGCCAGAAAAATTATGGAGCCACTAGGAAACGAAAGAAGGGCGTTGGTGCTAGAAAAAGCAAAAATGCAAAAGATTCAAACTCCACAAATTGTAATAATGATAATGTAACTGCCGCTGGCTCACTTGAAACAAACTCTGTCAGCACGCAGACTGATGTGATACCCTTACTCCCCATTATAACTGATAACACTGCAGCTGTTAACACCATGACCCATGCTACCCATGCTACCAATGCTATCACTGAGGATCTTGCTATGGGAGATGCACTAACTCGTGTATATGAACTAATTGATAAGAAATTGTCACTCTTATGGGAAAAATTGGAATGGATGGACATTGCTATAAATAAGTTAACTAGTTCTAATGTTATTCAGCAACCTAATGTGGTAGAGGGAGTGGGTTCAAACACTGTAGTAAGTAATAACCTAAATGCCAAAACAAAGCTAGATGGTAATACCAAGGATTACTCAACAGACACCAATGCTAGGACAGATAATACGCAGGAAGTACACAAGAGTTTGTGTACGGAACTGATAGGTTCACATAATGCTCTCTCTAGAGATGTAGGTCTGGGAAGCACATTAAACACTCTGGCCAAACCACACATGAAGGTGAATACTGATGTATTGAGCCTACCCCCAGCTTCATGCCCATATGTCCTGGTTCTGGCAGGTGTTCCTGTTCTCAAGGAGGGCCAGAGGGAGACGTGGGCTGACCTACGTAACAAAACCTTAGACTGGCTATCAAAACACAGAGGTCTCCACCCATCTGCCACAAAGGAGATCTTGATGGTTCAGAGAGTTGGGTGGGTTGGCCCATCTCCTAAAGGTATAAGTGGTGACTGCATTGTGGTTAACTTCCGCAGGCCACAGATGGTTCGTTGGCTATTAAATTCCTGTGAGTCAAATTGTCTTCAAAGTACTGACATTTGTGCCCTTCCGTTGGGATATTTTTATAAGCCGCCGTTGGGGGCAGTTGTAAATAATTTTGTCCCAATCACTTTGTGTAATAGATTCCAGGCCCTTACAGATTTAGATGCTCAAGATTGACAACTACCTGTACCACAACACAAATTGTTTCCCTTGGTTGGTCCTCAGGCTTTTCCATGTGTCCTCCAAACAGACGGCCAAGATGGTAGAGTGGCCCTGTACAAGGCTAAAATGGATACTGATTCTAACATTTTTGACAAAATTTTGGGAGGAGTTCAATCAGGTATTGCCAAGAAGGGTGGGATTTGTTCAATAAATGAAATAGAAATAGATAAGCCTCCTGACACATTAAATATAATAACTGTACCTTTACCTGGGGATAAGGTGGTTGCAGCCGAGAAGAGCCAGACATTGCAATATAATAAAAGAAACCATCTAGACTGTAACCCCATCCATGATAACGAAAGCCAGGATATTATTATTGGGCAAAATAATGAGACGGATAATATTAAAACTAACGGAATTGTGGGGCAAAGGAATATAATGGAAGCAGCACTCAAACAGCAATGTAAGGAAAATAATCAACCCACAATACGACTAACCTCTTGGAATATAGCAGGGTTAAAAAGAAACATAAGGGATGGGGAGTGGCAGGAATACATTGGGGAAAGTGACATAGTACTTTTGCAGGAAACCTGGGCTCTGGAAGCCCCTCCTAAGGTAGGATTTAAAACGTACAGTGTTGATGCTACCCCTTCGGTTAGAGGGAGGCCCTCGGGAGGTCTTGTTATCTGGGTAAAAATTAACCTTTGTGTTGATATAATTCAGTTGGACTTCCTATCTCGGGATATAGTTGGAGTTAAGCTCCGATTACAGGACAAAACTGAACTATTTATAGTAAATATCTATAGTAGACCAAGGGCAGCTAGTAAAGAATCACCAGAGGTTGAATGCTTAGATCAATTTTTATGTTCAATTGCATCGGGGCAATGGTGATTGTGGGAGGTGACTTTAATTGTAAATTTGAGCCGGTTGTAGGACTTGAAAATATCTTTGAGGAAGAAGACATGGTAAATAATATTCCCCCACTGGAAGGCAACCCAGCAGTACCCTGTACTGTGGCTGTCGCGCAATTAATAAGATTAGTCTCAGGATATGGACTTCGAGCCTGCAATGGCCGATTGCCCTCTGATAGTCCGAGTACTGCTACATTTAGTAGGAGTAACTACAAAAGTAGTATCGATTATATATTGGTATCTATTAGATTATGGCCAATTTTGCTTGACATGATAGTAGAGGATAGAACTGATAGTGACCACTTCCCCTTATGTCTGACACTATCAGCTAACTTTTTTGGTCCAATATCCTCGAACATGGAGGACACTAATTCTAGCGTCACTGAACCATTGCTAAGCAATAATCGTAGGGCCTTAAAATGGCCTTCAATAGGGGGAAACGAGGAGGCCATGAGGCATATCTATAACACCTTTGCAGATATTATTCTCCCGTATATAGATCTACCAGCATCAGAGTTCCCGATTATGAACATCCATCACACATTGGTTGATGCATTGACTCCCTTTTTGAGTAGGACTCCTAAAGAAAATAAAAAGGAAAAAATTGGAATAAATAATTTAGAGACTCAGTGGTATAATAAAGAGTGCCGCGAGGCAAAAAAAGAACTAATCTTGGCTACAAAAACTAGTAATGTAGAGACCCTAAGGGAGAAAAGAAACAACTACAAGAGATTACTATTGCAAATCAAGAAAAATTGGGATGATAATTTATGGACTGAACTGATTAGTGCATCCAAAGCCACGGATCACTCAGGCTTTTGGCGACTGATCGCAAAGGGCAATAAGACGGGAAGGTGTAGCAAGGACCTTTTCTTGGACGCTAAAACCTGGGTCAGCCACTTTTCCGGCCTATATTCAACACCTATCAGTGACATAGAATTTAATATACAAGACTATGTACCAAGCCCAACTCCAGTTCCTTTAAACTTTAGCATAGAAGATACTTTGGCAGCAATGGACGCAGTCAAACCAGGAAAAGCACCAGGCCTAGATAAGATACCGGGAGATTTACTAAGGTCTGATAAGGAGGTTTGGGGTCCTTATATACATTTCTTGTGTAACTCAGTCGCCGCTGGTGCACCAATACCGGAATCATGGAAAGGGGCTGAGATTACTACAATTTTTAAGAAAGGAAATCGCCAAGACCCTTCACATTATAGACCGATTAGCTTAATAGATGTTTTACAAAAAGTATATGCTTGACAAATTTTAATAAAACTAAATGATTGGATTGAGGAGAATAGTCTTTTATCAAAATACCAGGCTGGTTTTAGAGTAAAAACAAGCACAATTGACCAAGTCTTTAGATTTCTTTGCATTAGCTGGAAGTATACTGTCCTTAAGCAGGGACACCTGTACATCGCCTTTGTAGATTTGAAGGCCGCCTTCGACCTCATTCCTAGAAACCTCCTCTGGAAATCCCTACGAACTCAAGGGATCCCGGGGGAAATACTCATGCAAATAATTAGATTGCATGAGGGGAACTTTGCAAAGGTTAGGTGGGGACCGAAGGGAGAGCTTACAGAGCCGATCCAAGTAAACCTGGGCATAAGGCAGGGATGTGTGCTGGCGCCCACCCTATTTTCATTGTATGTGAATGACATACCGGAATATCTATTGGGCTGCGAACATGATTATCCCAAGCTAGGGGGGGCACCAGTACCTGCGTTATTATTTGCAGATGATACTATTTTAATATCCCAAACCCCAAAAGGTTTACAATGTTTAATAGATAGTTTTAATGCATACTGTGAAACTAAAGGCCTGGAAATAAATTCTAGCAAAACAAAATATATGGCAGTGAATCCCCATAAGTCTTTTAAAAAGAATCTAACGGTAAAAATCCAGAAACTAGAGTATGTGCACAATTTCAACTACCTAGGTATAACCTTGGACACTAAAATGACTTGGAAAGCTCAAAGGGAGAAAAGTAAAATTATTCTACTCCAAAATTCATTACCGATAGCGAAGAAACATGAGAATAGTATGTCCAAAGCGGTATCCCCTGCCCTTGAAGTATACAAGTATAGAGCACAATCAGCATCCCTTTATGGAGCAGAATTATGGGGGCCTTCGAGCAACAATACTTTTATGGTAGCAGAAAACAAGTTTTTAGAAAATTATTACGCCTTCCAATGCGCACACCGTTATTACCTATTGTGATGGATCTTAATGTGCGACGTATGGATCACCAGGTAATTTTAAGACCATTATTATTTTGGGTGCGCCTGTGGTCCACAGTAGAGCTTGCACATTATAAAGAAGGGCTTGAGGAAATCTTAAAACTCAATGGAGCCATGGGCTTACCGTGGACCAAGCATGTTAAGTGTTGGTTTTATAAATTAGGGTTGAGTCATTTCTGGGAAGAGCCAGCCCAATTGTCTTTTGCCTCAAAGAAAATACTAAAAAAACCTTCTGGGCCTACATCCAAGATAGTGTGTCACTTAATTCAGCTACTGGCACTTTAACAACTAGGTTCCTTTCAATGAAATCAACATGGAGTTTTGAACAATTCTTGGATGAGGTACAGCCACAGCTCGCAAAAACACTGTATATGAAGTTTAGATATGGTGTTTTACAAATTAATTCAAATACATCGAAGTGGGCCCTTAAGCAAGAGGACGAAAATATTGAGCAGTGTGTGCTGTGTCAATCTGGTGTAAAAGAAAATGACCAGCACTTATTATTCTTCTGTCCAGTTTATGCAAGATCTAGGACTAAATGGATCAAACCTCTATGTCGGCTATTGGGTATTAGGTCCTGCTTTGAGGCTGAAAGAATACTAAGAACCGATACTTCACAAAAAGTTGTTTATAGTGTCAGCAGGTATTTATTTGACGTAGGTCTGGTAAGAGCTAAGAAAGGCTTGAAATTCTAGCGCATTGCATTTGGGAAGTTGTTACTATATTAGTCTTGCATTTGCACTTTATGTACTATACTGGGAGTATAGATATTATGATTATCTTACATTTGCACTTAATTGATTAACAAGAAGACCATGTGGAAGGCCACATTGTTTGCACACAAATTGGATTTTAAGCATTTATACTTTTTAACGAATAACCCCCAATTAGGTAGTGAATTAAAAGCTGATTGATAGACTCCTTTTAGACTTATGGTCAATATAATGTATTCTCCGCTAATCCCTCAATATGTTTTTATTACTCAAATTATTTAAATTTTAATTGTATTTAATTTTAAAGGCGAGAAAGGTCAGTACTGGAAATGTATTCCAATACTTGTGTATTGGTCTAAGCGATACCTTTGGCTTGTTTAAACGTTTTAATGTTCTGTTGTGTAAACTGTATTGTGTATCTTTTATGGTTTTTTAAACCGAAATAAAGATTAATTGATTGATTGATTGAATTGATTGATAAATGTCTATGGTTGAAAATGTCACGTTAAAAGTAGCACAGCCTGCGCATGACGTTGTCACTCCGAAGTCATTGCTTGGCATCCATGTAGCTCAAATGTTGCCTGTTCTTCTCAATACTCAGCTTCGGCTTAGCTTCTGAAGCGAAAGACCTTACTTAAGTGCTGTCTGGGACTTTTACCGCCAGCAGCGACTCCTAGATAGTACCGCTGGGCATTTTTTGTGTGTTGATTTTATTTTTAATTGTGTAGCCTAGGTTTGCAGTACATAGTACGGGAGGATCACATTAGGTACAGAGCGACAAAATGAGATCGTTTTTATAGTCACTGACATGGTGGAGACGCAAACAGAAGCGGGTGTACTGTCAGGGGAGAAGTAGACACGGTGATATGGCACGGGCTCTACATTTTCAGAAAGTGGTGTTCTATAGGTGATGTCTGGGATTCTTTGCTCGTTAGCGCTGACATCACGAATCTGACAGGAACACGTCTTTGGTCGCTGACAGAAAGGACGCATTAACCGGAACTACACAAAACAGCCTGCTTTCGTGTTTCTAACGTGCCCCCACGCCCACACACATTTGGCTCAAATCTAGGAATGAAACCCATGGTTCTAAGAGCTGAGTACAAACTGAGAGAGGATTAACCCGCAAAACTGTTTTATAAATATAGGGAACTAAAACCGATTAAAAAGTTGATTTTCCAACAGAGTCAATGGTGGTTGTGAAAAAAGCGTTATAACGCGGGCAGAGCTGGCCCGGTCATAGCCCTTTAATTGAGTTTTATTGCGGGGTGGGAGGCAACACAGGAGGGAGGGTGAGTGGGGGATTTGGTGGGCAACATGAACAATGGAGTGTGTGCGGGAGAGGAATCATTAGGGTGACCAACTGGCATGCGTGCAAATTCAGGACGGTAAGTATAAAAATTCAGGACAAGGGGTCAAAATTCAGGACAAAAATTCAGGACAGAAGGTCAAAATTCAGGACAAAACTGCGGGATAAAAGGTAAGTTTTACAGACACATCAGAGGAAGTTGCTCGATAGTATAAAAGTAAGTAAATAGACAACCACTTAAGCACAAGTCAAAATAAGTTTATATTAGGTTGAGACAATAGTGCACTTCACGGGTTTCGGTATGCGCGCAGCTTTGAGCAACTGTGCAGGTCTTTTTGTGGTATTTCATATGATAATAATCTATTTATATGGTTACTGGACTGGGTTGTCCAGTCTGACATTTTGTTTACAACTCATGGTCCTGAGCAGGCATCTGTGGTGGGATAAGTGGTCAGGAAGATCTGCTCGGATAGACTTTGTTACTAGCATCTCCTATCTGAGTGCCATTGTGAGATGTAAAGCGGCACGCATAGGTGAACTAAAGGAGGGTTGCTGTGATGAATCTACTATAGGGAACGCATTATGGGTGTTTCAGCAAGTGGAACTTAAAATATGGAATCTGACTTTGCTTATGGGGGCTTCGCAGAGAGTTGCACTTGCTGACGGAAGTCACAAAGGTGCTTTTCTCAGCAGCTTTCTTAAAGAAGGCACTGTTGATACACTATTACATAGTTTATTTTTGACGCCTTGCCTATTGCTACAAACACAATATACGTACATCTCAAGCACAGCTCATGGCACTATGAGGCTCTCCCTAAAACCTTACACCTAAAATAAAACATGCAAACATTTACAATTACTAGTGTAACATTCAAGTAGCAGTTGGGTGTTACTCAAAATGTCATATGCATGATGTATAGATCCCACACATAAGCACACAGCAAATACAGAATAGTAGCACATAGGCAAGGGAGTAGCCAGAAAATTTAAATACCACCCACTTTGAACTAAAGCTCTTATGGCACCAAGAAAGCAAATTAAGTCATCACAACCCTCTCCAGAAGAGCTCTCTTGTCTAAGGATCTAGCCAGTCATCCTTCCATCAAACCACCGATATTCACCATTTCAAATTTACATTCTGTCATCTATTAATTCTTTCATCCATCATTCAGTCCTTCACCATTCATTCTGTATTTCCATCTGTGTGCCCATCCGTGTCCAAACCTTTTCAACCATTTGCCAACCTATCCATCATCTATCTTTCCATCCATCATTTCACTCATCTATCCCTCCATCCACCCTTTCACTCATCCATCCATCATCTATCCACCCTTTCACCCAATCCAACCTTTCACTCTTCCATCCACTCTTCCACCCATCCATCCATTCACTCATCCATCCTACCATTTACCCTTTCACCCAAGCTATCCTTTGACTCATCCATCCACTCTTCCACCCATCCATCCATTCACTTATCCATCCAACCATTTACTCTTTCACCCATCCAGCCATCCTTTCACTTACTCATCCATCCTCCCAGTCACTCATCCATCCACCCATTCAACCTTTCACTCACTCACCCATCCATCCATCCTTTGTTCCAGCTCTCCACCCTCCCTTTCACTCGTGTATGCATTCTTTCACTCATCCATCTTTACATTCTTACTACAGTGGCGTGTGTAGTTTCTGGCAACCTCCGAACATGACAACCCTGATTCCTCAGGTATCGTGGAAACAATACGGTATCTTTCGCTCAGTCACTTGTGCTTGCTTTTCTCAGAATAAACATAGAATGACGATTGGAATGGTTTAAATAATTATTTATTGGTCAAGCGTCAGTCTAGTATGAAACATGTTAGCTGCGACAATCAGAAGACAGGAGCAAACAAATGTAATCGCTAGTACCATTATCTTAAAAAGTAGATATACTTCTACCATAGTGCTAATAAGATGAATAAAAACATACTATATAAAATAATAGCATTTGCGTACTCCTACGATGTGTATCCTACCTAAATGTACCTAGCCTAGATATGTAGGTGAATCATGTCTATTTAAATGTCAGGATAGATCCTAATGGAGCCAAGAATTCCCCGGGGAAGTGCTAACCCCTCACCTGATGGTTCTGAATGAAGGACCTCGTCTCTGCGTCGAGGATGGCACCCCGCAAGGGATGTCAGGTCTCTGCCTGTCGAAGGATCAGCCTGCAGAGTCTCGGTCCAGCCTGGAAGGAATTCTCTTCTCTGTAAGGGGGGAGTGAGGGTCTTTTATACCAAAGTGATCACTTCAGGGTTTTTCCAGAATCGATATGTTTTTAAAACATTCACTAATTCTTTCCTAAACAAAACACTCATGCACAGCTGGCTGTTGGCCATGGATGAAAAAAAGTGGTGACTCATACAGAATAAATCTACCGTGCCTGGGGACATGTTTATGTACGTCAGGTACAGGGATTAAGATAGGATACCGAGAGCCTGGTTATCGAAGAGACAGAAGTAAGCTACTAGGTAAAAGGTCACCTGAGTTTTAGGACCGTTATGTCGTTTGGATGGGACACAATGTATGTAATCGTTATGTACATGATAGGACTATCCTAAAGAACATGACAAGCCATTTACCCACTACTTCACTTACTCACTCACCCACCTTTTCACATTAATTATGAGCTGAGCCTTTGTCTACTGAGTTGCAGACAGAAGAGGCCCATCAAGAACTTCACCCTCGCTGTAGTTCCTAAAGCAAGGGGTGGGGTGGGGCAGGGTTCACTAAGCTCCTGCACATAGGCAATCTGAAAACTTGGAAGTCATGAGTCATGCATGATGCACAGTGCCAGGAGGTGAGGTGACTGTGACATGGTGTTGTTTCCAAGGCTTTAAGTGGGATGAAAAAACTGTGGGTCTCTCCAAGGGGCGTGTCTGATGTAATTAAGGGCGTGGCTTAAAACCTCTAAGCTAAAAATATGTGCTGAGCATAATGTGCTGCCCGACTGGTATTTTGCTGTTTCTATCATTGCATCCAGTAACATTAGACCTACAACAAGCCATGGCTATTGGCTTTGCCAATGGATGTTAGTTGCATAAAATAAATAAAAAAGCAGCAACTATGGCTTCATTGTATATAATATTAAAAATGCTTCAGCTCTGAAATGATGAGACTGTGTAAGAACTATAACCTTTTCTTTTTAACTTCTTTCACTAGCTTCTTTTCATGAACTGGCACAAAGCAGCATGGGCGTTTTTGTATATTTGTTTTGTACATTTCTTCCATCTAACCCTAACAGAATGCCCGGCCCTGGACCGAGGCAGAAGGAGGCCCACCACATGCTGTAAGAGCCCAAACTGGCCCATTGTCATTCTGTATGTGGCAATCAGCCAGCATACAGAATGACAATGGGAGGGGTGGGGCTGCTCTTGTACTTTGATGATGAGTGCGAGGCGGCCCCATCAGGGAGCTGAGGCCTCTCGCAGGGGAACAGCTCTGCTCCCTGCAAGCTCCAAAATTACAGACAAAACGCTTCCGTAAAAGGGATCGTCATGGACAACAGACATAAGGTCCAAATTACGGACGCTCCGTGAAATTTACGGACGGTTGGTCACCCTAGGAATCATATGGATAACGGAGGGTGGGAGGGATGTGGGTTGTGGACAAGCAATAACACACAACAAGGGAAGGAGGGAGGGTGGAGGTTGCAAGCAACAGACATCAGAGGGAGGGTGGGTAGATCAAGCAACAACACTGTGACAGAAGGGGGGAGAACTACACAAGGGAGGTGCACTCTGGTAGAGTGATTAAACACAAACAAAAAAGTAGCGCCTACAAATATGAGTAGTGGAAGAACACAAAAAATGCATCTGTGCCCCAGGGAAGGAACAAAAACACGTAGAGGAAGCAATCCTCAGTAGCTCTCCTGTAAAAAGCAAGCAAATAAGAGTGACCATGAAGCCAGTGATAAGTAATGTTATGGGTTTGGAGGTATAGGGTTAAAATTACAGAGTTAAAGGTTTGGGGCATAGGGTTAAGGTTTGGAAGTTACAGGTAAGTATAGGGTTTAGGTATTGGATTAGAGGTTTACCAGTAAATGTTTGGGGTAAATTTGACAGGAAATATGGGTATATGATAAGGTTTAAGGGCTACGGGTTATTGGTATAGGGTTAAGAGTTAATGGTTAAAGGTTTGGGTATAAGGTACTGGATGGGAATATAGGGTTAAAGGTTAACAGTTGGGTTTAAGGGTATGGGGTTATGGGTATGGGTTAGAGGTATACATTTGAAGATCTAGAGTTATGGATTTAGGCTACTGCAATAAAGGTTGTGGTTAAGGGCAAAGGGTATATGGGTTAGGGGTGTGTGGCTAGGTGTTAAAATTTTGAGGTTTGTGGTATACAGTGTAGGTGTTAACTAAAGGGGTTATGTGATATCAGTATATGATTAAGTATATGGGACAAGGACCTTAGAGATATGGAGTCAGGGGTTCAAGTTTAGGGATTGGGTATGTGTAGGGCTGATAATATTTGGGAATAGGGTTAGGGGTATATTGTTAAGGGTATAGGGGATAAGTTATATGGTTATGGTTAAGGTTAAAGGTTTATTGGTAAAGGGTTAAGGATATAGAGTTAAGGGTTAGGGTTATAGGGTAAAGTTTTGTAATAAAGAAGTATCCCCTCTGATAACATCTGTTTATTTTCACCTTTGGCCATGTGTTTAACATAATGTGTGTTGATGATTGCTTCGTCAATTTAGCTCAGTTGAATCAAAAAAGAAAAAAGTCTTATTGCTTTGCACAGTGGCACTACACATAATTCCATAAAATGGACCACACTACAATTTCAAAGCGATGTAATTAGACGGGTTGAAATGAACTGACACTATTTCTCAGTACTTCATTCAAATGAACAAGGTACAACCATTCCAAATCTGCCAAAGGGCGCACAGGAGCACGTCAACTACAGTAAACCCAGAAGATGGGAGAGGATCGGGTATCATCCAAGCAGTGGCAAACCTAAGTAACAAAACAAGTACTGGCAATGCCAATAGGTCTGGCTTTAAAGGAATGTTGTATGGTATTGTGAAGCATTACGAGGAAATAGCAGGGGAATAGATATGTATTTTGTGGAATAAATGAATTGTAGAATAACATTGGTGTAGATTAAAAGGTCAGGTGACAGTTGCACTGTTAACCCAGGCCCAGAAGTCCATTAGGTTATCAACTGCCCTCCTCCCATCTGTGCTGCTGCAAGAGAAAAGCAACATAAATTACCTAGCACTTTAATGGCATTCCTTTGTCATGTGTGTTTCCCTGAAGTTCAAGCTTAAGCAGCAGGATAAATAAACAAAATGATCACAGTTGTGTGGATGGCAAGCACTTTTTTTGTGAAAACACAGAACGACTGCCCAATCAAAACATGTACTCCTGGCTCCCAACATGTGGGCTAAGCAGACGTCCCTCTCTAGTGATGCTCACAAAATTGTCTGGTGACAGCTGTGCTGTCAAGCCAGACCATAAAAATGTGCTGCATCCCTTTAATCACCAGGTATTAAAGATTTTGGGGAGGGGACCCTAACAGGAGATTGGGCATGCTAGTATATTTATCTGGGGCAAAGGCAAAAAGCCATGCCACCATTCTGTGCAGCATGCACATGGAGTCAGGATTGACACATGTCAACTCAAGCATGGAAACCATGCACATCATGCAGGCACACAGGTTACACACACTGTACCACACTTGAGGAAGGCAATGGACCAGAGTTATGGAGAATGTGCCGACCTTCGCCTGGAGAAAGCCAGTAAGCAGTCTTTCCATAGGGGTATGCTTAAAAAGGCGAGTAACCCTAGACTACCAATCACTGCCACGATCACCAGCCACCACATAGCCTGGAATACCGGGACAGTCTGCACCCTCATTAAGAATAGGTGAACTCTTTGGGTGTCCCCTCTTCATCAAAATTATACTCTGATGACGACATGTAAAGTAAAAAGATATAGGCGCATATTCTCAAGGAGCCATCGCCGATTTATTGGCACTTTAGCGCCGCAAAAGTAGCGATAGACTTATCGCCCTATTCACAAGCTGGTGCAAACTGTTGACATCGCCAGTTTTCCTGCGATAGCTGCCGCAAAACACATCGCCACGGATGAGAGCGACAAACAACGCTAATGACATGCAGAGTAAGCGTTCTCGTGCAAAAACACACGAAAACACCACTTCGCGATATTCTCAACGACCAGCCAGATCTGTGATGCCGGACAAAAACAGGCGATAAGGCGCGTTAGCAGCAGGGACTTAACACCTGCTCATTACTGGTCTTAAGTAGGACGAAAAGCTGCAGTACAGAGGGAGCCCAGGCCAGAGCCACATCTGAAGACCAACACATGTCATGGATCCAATGATCATGCAGCTCGGAGACCCAAGAGGACCACAACACCCACCGCCAACACCCCCAGGCCCTCCCCCTCCCCCCCCCCGGACTACCACCGAGGCAGCGCAGAACAAGACTGCTGACCTTCTGAAAACGGCATGGCCCCTCAGCCACACAATTGCAGAATGTGGGGAGAGGTGGGAACCAAGTATGTGTGAAGGAGGCAAGTCACCCATGAATAAGAATGTACGCAATGCCAAGTGTGGCGGTGATGTGCCGGACAGACTCCAGTATGCAGAGCACAGACATGTCCCTGTGGACACATACTGCTGGTGTGTGCAGTGTTGTGGACAGTGGACGCAACCATCTCACCTCAGGCAGTGGGGAAGACCTTGCTCATGTAGCTGTGTCGTCCCCCCCTGTACACGGAAGCGGAGTGGGCTGGTCCGGTGTACACCACACCAGCGTAGGAGTGTGAATAAATAGACCGGGGCTCTGGGCGTGGTCCACTTCAGGGATGGCCAACGCGTCTGCCAGGGCGGCACCCCTCACACTGCCACGAGTCCGCTGCCGTGACTGCCAGCCTCCTCAGCCGATCGCTGGCTTCTGCGACACAGGCCCCCAGCGCACCCAGCGGCACAGCACCACGGAGTAATGTGTGAGCTGACTACTGCCTTCTGCCTGCACTGCGGTCAGCAGGGCTCACAAATGAAATTGAGTCTTGATTTATTTATGGCAGAGTCCAGTAGGCAACAGACATTGCTTCCAGGGCGGCCTGTCCGGACGATGCATCATCGCAGGCCGCGCACCCACCGAGCGCTCCAGGTGCCACTAATTCTGTGCAGCTCAAGTCATCGCCACGTGGCTGTGGACCCTTGCTGACCACTGCCTCCGGCCTACACTGCGGTCAGCAGGTCCCCCAAGTCAAACGACGCAGCATTGCAGGCCGTGCACCCGCCAAGTGCTCCAGGTGCCACTAACTCTGTGCAGCTCAAGTCATCGCCACGTGGCTGTGGGCCCTTGCTGACCGCTGCCTCCGGCCTACACTGCAGTCAGCAGGGCTCAAAATTCAAATTGAGTCTTTATTTATTTATGGCAGAGTCCAGTAGGCAACAGACATTGCTTCCAGGGCGGCCCGCCCGGACGACGTATCATCGCAGGCCTCGCACCCGCCAAGCGCTTCCGGTGCCACGAACTCAGTGCAGCTCAAGTCATGGACCCTTTATGATGTAATCTTTTGTGTGTGACTCCAGTTCTGGTGCCCCTACCTCAGTGCACTGCAAGTCATGGACCCTTTATGATTGAATCTGTGTGTGTGATCCGATGATCACTGTTCTAGTTGTTGCCAGCACCAACCACTCCCTGAGGGCTGGCTTACACTCACCCCACACCCATCCAGCACAGGCGTCACTGGACATGTGACCCTGGTAATAAAAAGGGGCCGGGCGCACGTGCCCGTAGCCAGTTCCACCATACATCTAAGTGTGTCCGTGTGGTCATTATGTATGCGTGATGGCCCCTGGCCCTACCACATCACATCGTGCTGTGGACAGTGGACACAAGCATGTCACCTCAGGCAGTGGGTAAGACCTTGGACATGTAGCTTTCTCCTCCCCCCCTGTAAGCGTAAGCGGAGTGGGCTGGGCCGGCATACGTCAGTCCAGCGCAGGGGTGTGTAGAATTAGCCCGGGGCTCAGTGCGTGGTTCAGTTTGGGCCTGGACAAGGAAGTCACCAATGCGTGTGTCTCTGTTGCAGTGTCGGCGCCACCCAGCCCGCAATTGACAATGTTGCAATGTAGCATGCACCCGGAGGGCGGTCTCGCACGAACGGAGAAATGAAGGAGCGCAAGACCGCTCGGGGTCTTGGCTCATACATGCCAAGTGTTGTGTGTATCTGCATTGCCGCAGCATGAGCCAAATGCCTAGCCGTAATCGCAGCGCGAGTTCAGCCAGGCATGAACTCCACATCTGTGTCCGCACTATCCTCACCATAGGCCTACACTCACGTGGCCGCCCACCTTCAACGGCCAACATCACAGTGTCGTTGTCAGGCCTGTGGACATGCACAGACAGGCATGACAATGGTGTGCCGTTGGAGTGCAAGTGATGCAACTGCGCAGCGTACACAAGTGAATAGGCTCAGGGGGAGGGAGGAGCAGCTGTGAGGCAACGTAACACACAGTGATGCCGCTCATTTGCCACATGCAAGTCATGTCAAACATGAATCCCAAAGTCGCACACATCCCACCCCACAACCAACAAGCCACATCACAATTCCTGAATGCAAGCAGATGACAAACTGACATTAGGGATGAAAGCTCCTATGTCTGGACTATCAGGCGGAAGCACATCTGCACATCCAACCTCGGAATTGCATGTGCCCGGCACCCCCTGACAGATACGATAGCATTTGAGGATGACTCCCACACTACGCACAGCCCGACGACAGACCAACATATACACACCCCACACACAGAAGTCCTTGCTCAGTGTTATCTTGCATGGAATGGCCGTCACACTTACTCCCACACCATCCCAGGCGTACAACCCTTGCACACTTAAACAACTCATTGATCCGAGCTGTGGCATTTCATCCACAGAACTGGCGCAGATCAGAACAGTGCCGCTTCAACCAGGGCCACTAACGCAATGGCAGAACATCCCGGACACATGCACAACTCCTGTCACGTGGAACTGTACCGTGCACGTATGCTGCATTTACTGGGGGCACTGCCATTGGTAGTGCTGCGGGTCAGTTACCGGCTGAGCTTCCGCCTTGCCAACGTCACCTGCGTTCAGCCTGTGTTGCATTGTCGATCGTGCATATTCGAGTGGTCCATGGATGTCTGCCTATCCAACAGGACGGTAGCCGAACTGGATTTCGACATGTGTGTGCGCCCCCTGTTGGCCCACGACCAGGAGTGTCACCGTGATACCCGTCTATTGAATGCTGGATACTTGCATACATGCTGGCAGCTGGACCTGGGAAATTGCAGAACTCCTCGTGTGCAGTGACCACATTGAGCCGCTCCCCTATTGGGCTGCAGTGCTAATTGGTGACTGGGGGTGGACGCAGCACATCTGTCCGGACCTGCTAATGGATAGCCTCGCCGTCCTGTTCGATGGAGTCGACAACGACCTCATGTTGGAAATGATTGCCTACGAAGCTGCAACCGCTTACATGGACGTGTAACTACGTACCTGCAGCCACAACAGTTTGGAACCCATTGCACATGTCCCAACACCTTGTTGCATCTTGGGGTTCTGGTCACATATCCCACGACAACAGTGGACATGGCTGCATTCGCCTGGACCCCGAATACGTGGGCGGACAACCACGCGGGGTAACACACACCTGTGAAAGGTGAGGCACTTCTCCGGAGTGGACAGCGGCGCTTCGCAACGTTCCTCATTCTGACATACTGCTGCATTGGTCCGCATGTTGTGGCACTTCTCTTGCCCGTACTGGCCCGCATGTGCTATTAAAGTCTACGCACATTCACTTGTATTCAACTGTAATGTGAGTTGTTTTGAATGACGATGTGTGTCTCACTGCCTATCTGGGTCACAGCCATACATGCACATTAATAGCATTACCCAGGGAGTACCATTTATGTGGAATGACTGTCCCTACATTCATCAATACTTTCATGCTTAATTGATCAGGGCCATGACACATCAGTGTGAATTTGAATGTTTTATTCGCATTCAGTGGGGTGTTTTAGCTGGACCAGTACAGGGCCATGCAAACCCCACTTTACATTGTCACCCCGTGGAGGGCCAGCCAGAGTCCTTTAGGGATGGACAGGTTCATCGGGAGAGGTAGACTTCAGTCCGCAGTGTGATTGCTGTGTCGTTGCGTCATCACATATCTCCTCATTTACAGAGCCTTCACTGGCTTCCAGTGAAAAGAAGGACAGAATTCAAGGCATTAACACTGGCCTACAGAGCAGTTAGAAACACTGGCCCTCAGTATCTAAGGAAGAGACTTCGTAAATATCACCAGTCCAGGAATCTGAGGTCCAATCACCATGAACTTCTTGCTATACCCGGCTTTGTTAGGGCCAGAATAGGAGGATGGTCCTTCGCCCTCAGAGCAGCAACCTTATGGAACTCCATGCCAGAATATATTAGGAAAGCCAACTCAGAACTCACATTTCGTAAATCTTTGAAGACCTGGCTCTTTGGTCTCCCATAGCACCCTGAGGTCGCCCGCACTTTGCCCTTCTTCTCTGCTACCAGCGCCGGGACACCCTTGTTGGGGGTAGCTGCACACTTTATAAAATACAATAACATAACATAACATTGGTAATCAATCCAAATATGACAGCCCATGTCGAGGTCCAAGGTGAGTGTCGCTGAGTGTAACGGGGGACAGTGGAAGATGTTATTCCAGGGCATGATGCAGAGGGCAGAAACAAGCTGAAACAGGCCATTTGGCGGTGATGTATGCTACCACTTCAATCTTGCCACCAAGCCAGATTCATCGTCATCTTCGTGCTCTGATGTGTCAGGTGCCTCACATGTGGGTGGTGGTGTTTGGTCTGCCGCACTGTGTGGCACGGACACTTCAGGGGGTGGAGATGTGGATGGAGTAGTAGCAGCAGCAGTCATCCGCGCCAGACCGTGTGGCAGCAATGCCATGATGAGGATCTGTAGGGCATGGAAGATCCCAGCTACATCTCGCTGGTGTGCAGCCGTGGCAGCCAATCGTTCTGCATGCATCCGCTCCATGTTCTCCATGATCCTCCGCATGTGCCCCAACTCCCGGCTGACATCGCTGTAGCCACTCTGACTAGACAGTTGTTCTTGTCTCCGAGTCATGACTCCAGCGATGTCAGCCATGGATTGTTGGAGAGCATGGATCGGACAGTGGGTGTCCGTTAGGGACTGTAAGTGGACCCTGATGGGACTTAGACACCCACATATGGCATCTAGTTTGGCTGCCATGAGGTCGAACCCCACCCGCAGCTGGTCAGCCATCTTCTCCTGGCACCCTAACACACGGCGTTGGAATGCCATGTGTTGGTCATGGGGGTCCTGGGAGCCAGCCGTGGTGGTGGGTGCTTCCTGCTGTGTGGTCTGTGCAGGGGGTGGGGTCTCCTCGATGCAGCTGGGATGCCCTGCTCCTGGAGGTGGGGTGCCGAAGCTGTCCATGAGCTGCTGGAGGGCGTCGGTGTCGATGTTGGGGAGGTCGTCTTCGTCATCAGTGCTGAGTTCTTGTGTCTGCTCTGCAGGAGGTGTTGATTCTCTCTCTGCAATGTGAAGGGGAGATGCAGATTGACACTGTGTTCACATGTATGTTCACGCATTGTACAAGTTTACTAACGGACTGCATGACAATGTACATTGTGACTGTTTGTGAAGAGATGCCTATTTGATGCGGGACAGTTGACATTCCTACGCCATCAGGGATGTGAGGTTGGAATATGTGACTTTACAACGCGATCAAAATGATCGCGGTACGTTACATCGCAGTCTTTACAACGCAAGTCATTACAACGACTTGCGCTGGAGGGCGCTGGACTTAGGAATAGTATGATTTACTATTCCAACACCCGTCTACGTACAGTAGGGAAGGTGTTGGAATAGTAAATCATACTATTCCTTAGGTTAGACCGCCATCCAGCGCAAGTCGTTGTAACGACTTGCGTTGTAATACCCGCGATGTAAAGGCAATGTGATGCAATGCCTGCGTGGTAATGAATGTCTCCCGTGAGGTTGTACTTGTCCATTGTCATCTCACAGTTTCCTGCTATGCCAAATGCGAATGGCCATTTTCTACACACAAGCGGCAGCAGTTGTGTCCTCTGTTCTGAGTGTTGCAGTTTGTACCACATTGTTGTCAATGTTGAGGTGCTCTGATTCTTATGTGTGTGTGCTGCATTGTGAGTGTGTTGCCCCTTCAGCTCTGATTTGGCTGGCCCTTCTCCCTTTCAGGTGGTGTGCCTTTCACTTCTGTGCTTATGCAGTGCTAAGATGTTGCAGACTTGGGTAAATTGGGCTCTTGGTCGGAGTTGTGACTCTTGGGCATGGTTTGTCCGCAGATGTGCTCTACTTACTTGTGCATGTGTGCCATTGTGCCCATCTCCCCCCGTCCCCCCAGTCCCTGGTCTTTACTCACCCTGTTGCGGTTGGCCCAGGTCATGTTGTGCAGTGTCCAGTCCACCAACTCCTGCCACCGTCTCCCCAATGATGACTCGGGTCACCATTTCCTCCATCTCATCCGGCTCCTGGTGTGTCGCTGGACTCCCACCTCCAGTCTGCATTGCTGCTCTCAGGTTGGCAGCTATTTTCAGCTTGGTTTTGCGCTTCACATCAGTCCAGCGCTTCTTGCAGTCATCCACTTCCCTTCTCTTCACTCCAACTGCATTCACCTTGGCCAAGATGGACTGCCATATTGTATTTTTAGTTGCCAATGTCACAGTGGAGGTGATGAACAGTTGGTGGTGGTGTTCTGTCACCTCCGTAATGAGGATCCTGTTTTCCTGCGGACTGAGACGCAGGTTCCTCTTCTTCTTCTCCTTGCCGTTCCCTGTCCCCGAGGTCCCAGACTGGTCCTCCGTGGGGCTTGTGGGGTTCTGGTTGTCCTCTGTACTTGCTCCGGCTCCCTCCATGGTGCTTCGCAGTTGTTTGTGTTTTCTAGGTGTTTTTTTTTGCAGCTTTTATAGTGTTTGTTCCCGCCTTACTTGTGGGACTTGCGGGCCTGGCGCTGCTTTTCGCTGGATTTTTATCGCAGTTGGGCCCATCGCAGCTTTTTTCACGTTCGGGTTTCCTTTTTTATCGCCATTGCGGTAGTTGTATCGCGGACATTTGTGGCGTTCTCGGGAAACTATCGCATGTTACCGCCGTATTGGGAATACGACGTTGACACAGAGTTATTTTCCCGCGATAGACGGCGATATGAAAAATTGCGTTAGCCTATTTTGGCGATGTTTATCGCACGTTCTTGTGACTATCCCCCATAGTATCCTCAGTGGACTTACATTATTGCTGAGTTCACTGTAACAAAAAACACGGGGTTAGTCCTGAAAAAAGGTGAGAGCAGCACAGAGTTTACAAGCCATATCAAACTTTTGTCCCATAAACAGCAGCTGAGGAAAGTGTCAAGTAAACATTGAATTGCGATAAAAGAGCCAGCATATAAGTAAAGCTGTGGCAGTGAGGAGATAAAATGGGAGCAACTTCACAGAGCCATTGCAGACCTTGCCTAGAAATACACTAAGAACCAGAGTCACTGATCAGTGATCGGTAACATTTGAAATACCAGTGGGCCAGGTGAAGGTGAATGCACAATAGTGTAATGCTTGGCATTTTACCAGACAGCATACAAAGTGGCACACACAAAGCTCACACACCATACCTTTCCCTAACGACTACGCAAAAAATTACACTTAATCCGCTTCGCATCATCGGAAAGGAAACATTATATGGTTTATCTCACAACACGCTTTAATTCCTCCCTGTGATTTTGCGCTTTTTGATCTGAATGTATATAATAACAACATAACTGCGTAATTTACTATCACAATAATGGGATGGTTAATATTCATCCCAGGAGCATTCATTGCCAACCCCATATTTATGTCTTTCATGCAATTATTGTTTTTGCAGCATACGTTATGCTACCATTATTTTGATGTGCACACCAATTTGGCAAAAGCAAAACACCTTTAGGGAAACTAAAATCACTCATAATAACTAAGGTTAGCCACAGTAAAACCATCATTGGCTTAGAGAAGAAAAAAGCACATTCAAGATGAAAGTTAGAGAAAGCTTCGGGGATTCATTATATCCGTGGAGAAATCAGGAATGTAACTCAAAGTGAGACATATCCTGTCCCAGCCCCACCTCTTCACCATTATGCCATGTTACAGTATTTCAAGTAAAAAAGACCCACGCGAATCAGCTTGTGTTTCCGAACAAAAATGAACATGTTTAAAGCTGTTCCCGACCTTTGTTTAGTGTTACACTAGAAAGGGTGCATGCAAGTAGATGCAGCCTTTTAAAGTGTGAAGCATAGAGAAGCAGGAGTTCATGTGAGAAGTTCTGAAAGGGACCAACATTGAGATTTTCTTTTTGCAAATTTTGGTGAAAATTACAAGAAATGACACAACATTTATGGAAATGTACTTGCTAGCATCGTGCGTAAAAATGTAACATGACATACCTCGCATTCAAATGTCGTACACAAGACTGGAAGACATCTTCTTCTCAAACCAGTCTACAGTGGGCAAGAATTATGCACAAATATGTAAAATTTGGGAAATCTCACAAAATTCATGTAATGTGGAAATACATGAATTTTAAAGGTGTCATTGTTTTGCCCAGATCCAGTTTTCTAAGAGAGGAGGGAAAAAATAATGGGGCATATTATCAAGCCCTTTATCGCCGCGTTAGCGGCACTTTTCTGCCGCCAATGCGGCGATATTTTTATCACACTATTAACAAGCTGCAGCTAACGGGCCTTAGCGTCAGTTTTTTGGCGATAGAGGCCGTTTTTTTATCTCTAAGCATGTCAGCGATATATATCGCTAATGACATGCAAAGTAGGCGTTCCTGACTTAAACTCCATTGAAACAGTCGCAAACACAACTTCCCTCTATTATCAATGCCCGCGAAGCGATAAGAAAAGTTGCGCTTATCGCTGGAATTTAACTCCTGGAAAAAACTTGCCTTAACCATCTTGTCAATGGGGGGTGGATTGTTAGGTTAAGTACACACTTGCCTATCAGCAAGCTTTTCATTAGCGCAGTTAATTTAGCGCTGGAATTCTCACGCTATTGCTGGTTTTACTCTCTATCGCTGGATTTCCTATCGCCTTTGCGATACGCGTTGATAATACAGCGCTATCACGGCGAGGAAATCCAGCGATGGCCGGCGATAAAAAAAACAGCGCTAAGCGCGCTTTGCGATAATTATCGCAGATCCTTGATAATATGCCCCAATGTGTTTCAGAGATATGCAGTAGTATGATAACCTCATCAGTGTGAGCTGCAAATATGTGCTGAAATTAAAAATACACGAATTGATGAAATTCTGCCTCCGAGAATTATGAAGGCTTGTAATCCTCCTGTACATTTTCCAGGCCACATTATTAGTGGCAGTGGCAGATATGTAGCTACTTATATGACGACCAATGGATTGATGGAACTGTAAGAATGTGTTTTAGGCAGGCAAGAAGGAATTCGTAACTAAAAGCAGAAGCAGGCATACAATGTGTAATGTTGTGAGAAATGCACCTAAAAATGTAATTCTGAACAATATCTTGCTAATGAGCAGATTAACAGGATATAGAGGTGGCACAGAATAATAGTTCTGTGCTGACCTGGTAGGAAGTGTATACCTGTTTGATACCAAATTATGCAGGGCGGTGGCTAGGAAAGTACTCAAAAACAAATATGTTCTTTGCAGCTTCTACCAAGTGATCAATTGAGCATTCGTCCATCTTCAGTGCGAACTCTAACTTTGACTGTCATGCAAAAATATGTTTTTTATCTTATTCTACGACCATTAAAGCTCTGACCATTCCTGGACTTTCTGTAATTCCAGAAGGGACGCGCTTCTGTTGTAATGCTAATGGTACAGTTTAGCAGACAACAAAAAGTATGATGAGAAATGTCTTCAAAAAGGGAGCTCACCAACATTTTTGATGCAAATTTAACATAATGGATGCTATTTCTACTAAAATGTATAAAGCATTATCTGATATAATCTCCTATTTCTAGAAGTGATATTAGATAGTATAGAGATTCGAGAACTACCTGAATCATGGTCACAAGCCAATATATGCGTCTTCTTTGAAAAAGGCAATTCCCCCCTGGCAAAACTGCTGCTCCCGCAGTACTATCTTTTTCATCGTTGAACATTATAAAATGTTTTCTAGGATTTTCGATAACTGATTGTCAAGCTCTACTTTACACTGGTTTCTACTGCACAGTAGGGGCTTGTCCCAAGCAAGGACATTACTACCCACCTTAATCTGCCAGGGGATTCTTAGATCAGATGCAGAGTTTTAACACACCAATGACAATGATAATACTAGATGTTGAGAAAGCATTCGATCAAGTTTCATGAGAGTTCCAGTGGGAGCAGATGAGGAGCATGAATATTCATTTTGCATTTATCCATCTTATACCACTTTTACATAAAGATCCCCAAGAAAAGATTACTGTAAATTGCTCCAATTCAGAACAAATTCACATTAAGGGCCCAAGTACGATGCGGTTTGGAAGGCCTCCTAACGGCATTTGCTCCGTCCGAATCGGATCGGGAACGTGTCTTTCTGACCGAATCGGAAAGGTTTCAGACCGACCGAGTACGATGCGAGTTAGGCATTAGGAATATCCTAATCCGATCCCGACAGCATTCGGGATGATCGAGCCGTACGGAGCAGACTCGTACATCTCTATGGGGCGCATTTCCGAACGACCGAGTACTATGCTGGATTAGGACAGCCTTTCTGAATCGTGCCGTCCGAATTGAATCGGCAGTCGGAATCAGACTTTGAGGTCCTGTAGCGGCCCCCCCTGCACCTGGAGCCTTCCCAATTGGGCCCATGGGGGTACCCATGGGTACCCCCTTACCAGCCATGCACAGTGTGGCAGGCACCAGGGGGTGCCCACCACAGGGTGCCCGATTTTCCCCAGCCAGCCCTTTCTTCAATGGGAGCCTATGCATTCGGTCAGAACATAGGCTCCCATTAAAGTCATGGGGAGTCCGACCGAATCGTATCTGGAAGCATCCGGATGCATCGTACTCAGTCGGTCGGACTCTCCCGATCCGAGTCGGTCGGAAACCATTCCCAAACCGATTTGGTCGGGATGATTTCCAAACGCATCATACTCGGGCCCTAAGTTGGGAACCCACCAGGATTGTCCAATGTTTTCAGTATTGTCTACTTTTTGTATAGGGGTTCTGCTAAACCCATTTTTCTTAAGACTCACTCTCATGAACTGTTCAAGCTATGGCTTCTCTTTATCAGTGTGTGCAGTTGGAGTTGCAATTTACATATCTGATTTAGAGAAAACTGTCTCAATAACCTTTAAAGAAACCAGGGAATTTTTAGAGTACATCAATCAAAATCACACATACTACATGCGCCTGCACGCATTTAATGTATTTAACAGTGCCAAAGTCAGCTAAGTATCTTGGTGTAACTCTGTCAGTGAATATGAAGGTCTGCTTCTGGCACAATTATGAGTGAACGCTCTAAAATTGTATGAAAACAACAACAAAAATGATCAATTTTCCAATATCTGAGGTGGAAAATATGAATATAGTTAAAATGGCTTCTATCGCAAATTTGTTTTATCTGTTTTGTACTCTTCCTGCATGCATCCATACAACTTCTTTCAGGGACCTAGAGCCAGCAATTTATCTCGGGACACAACAGAGCGACAGAGCCTTCAGAATCTTACAAATATTACTGTGCAAAGGCAGCTTGGCTTTCCCAAATTCAAAACTCTATTTCTGTACAGCAATGGGGGAATAATTGATGCATCAATCCCAGCGCCCATTACATCCTGATTCCAGGTTTAATATCTTTCTGGAACAAAGGCATGTCTGACATGTATTTAAGTTAAGAAACCTGGCAGTTTAAAATAAGTCCAGTGCAAGATGCTAACAAACTTCTGTAGGGTATAGGTCGATAAAAGAAGAGTCTTTGGCATTCCTAATAATCAAGCTACCTCTTCAATGTGGGACCATGACTGTCTCCCTTCCATTTTCTCAGGAGTAAACTGCAATTTTGTCTTGATAAAGCATAGCCATTTTATTCTTACCAGGGCTCCATGCTCAAAACATTTGATTCATTAAGAATAGAATTTTCAGTGACTTGGCCAAGCTTCTTTAAATTTCTTCAGCTAGGATATTATCTGGGTAACCATTCTTCCAGGCACACTTTCGCCACTATACAAGTCACGTGCACATTGTTCTCACTGCAGCTAAATTCCCTGCACAGAAATACCACACAAGACCCAACACCACCGCCCTCCTACAGAACCTCGCCAACATAGGATTGAAGCAACTAGTCACCGCCCCCACGCACACAGCAGGACACACACTTGACCCCTTCTTTGCAGAAGGAAACAGCATCTCCTACAGCCACACCACAGAACTCCTCTGGACAGACCACAACTACATCCACTTCTCCTTCAGAAAACCCACTGTACACAAGCACACCCACTGCATTCCCTGTAGAAGCTGGAACAAAGTCACAGAAGAGCTGCTCACCTCTGCCCTTATCAGCACCCCACCACTGACGATGCCAGACGCTAACAACCCGGGCATGCAACCTCTACCACTGGATCACAAACTGCGCCAACAAACTTACCTCCTTCAAGAAAGCCACAGGACGACACATCAAGAAAGCAAGCTGGTTCACCCCTGCACTCCAAGACTCCAAGCACTCCTGCCGACGACTCGAAAAGATATGGAGGAGCAACAAAACCCCAGAAACATGCACCGCCTACCGAGCAGCCACCACAGCATACCACCAACTCATCAAAAACACAAAGAAGAAATTCCTCCAAGACCGAATCCTCACCAACGCCTCCAACACCAAAGAACTCTTCTCCATCATCAAGGAATTTGCCAAACCCTGCAGGGAAACAACAAAGGTCCCACCCTCCCAGGACCTCTGCAACAGACTCAGCACCTTTTTTACCTCAAGATTAAGATGATCTACGACAACTTCGACTGCGCCGCTCCAGCTCCCCTCCCCAGCGCCCCTCCCCAGCAATGCCACCCAACAGGCCCTGCTCACTTGGACCCCAATCACGACAGAAGACATCTTAGAGACCATGAAGGTCATCCACTCCAGAGCACTCTCAGACCCCTGCCCACCCCACATCTTCCACAGAGCCACCATCGCACCCAAACTACGCCGAGCAATCAATTGCTCCCTCAAAACCGCAAATTCCCCGACGACTGGAAACACGCCGAAGTCAACTCCCTCCGCCTACTCTGAAAAACGTTTAAATGGATCCCATCGATTCCAGAAAAACGGTTACGCACGCCCTCATCAGTAGCAAACTGAACTACGGCAATGCTCTCTATGCCGGAATCAACAAGAAACTACTTTGCAAACTCCAGACCGTCCAGAATGCCATAGCCAGACTGATCCTAGCCATCCCCCATCACAACCACATCACCCAACACCTCTGCAATCTCCACTGGCTCTCCATCGAAAGAAGAATAACCTTCAAGCTCCTCACTCACGCATACAAGGCCCTCCACAACATCGGACCAGCATACGTGAACAACCGCCTCTCCTTCAACGCACCCAAGAGACACCTCCGATCAACTGACTTCTCTCTGGCCACCATTCCACGCATCTACAAGGCAAGAACGGGAGAAAAGTCCTTACCGTACCTCGCAGCCAAGGCCTAGAGCAACCTCCTCCTCCGGCAAGTACCTACACTGCTCCAGTTCAGGAAGGACCCCAAGACCTGGCTCTTCAGATGAGCCCAGCACTCGAAGGAGCCAACCCCCCCAGCGCCTTGAGACCCTCGCGGGTGAGTAGCTGCGCTTTACCAAGATACACTGACAAAAATATCGACACCCAAAATATCCCCATACAAAAAAATTGTGACCAAAATATTGATGTCAAAAATATCTAGATCCTATACTTATAATGGTAAGTACAAAAATATCGAAAAAATATCGATGTCATCAATATAGTTGTACTAAATATTTTTTTAATATATAAAATAAATTAATAAATATTAAATAGATTAAAGAATAAAATTAATTAAAAAAATTAGATTTAATATTCATTTTAACAATTATAACAAATAAAATTAATAAAAAAGATAAACACACATATCTAATAATTAATATATATACATTTAGTTTAAAACAATTATTAAACTAATGATTTTAATGTATTTTATAATTTTAAAATTATATAAAAAATTAGGAAATAAATATATATATATAGATACATATACCACTAACATAAAATCTATTTTAAAAAAACATTCTATTATAAATTAAAACATTAACCTATTTAAACTATTTAAAAATCTTTAAACTTACATTTCCCACTCCAGTGAGTGCAACAGTAGGGAAAGTGTTGGATAGCGGAGGGATAACATTTACTATTCCCACTCCAATGAGTGCAGCAGTAGGGAAAGTGTTGGATAGCGGAAGGGTAAAAATTACTATTCCCACTTCAGTGAGTGCAACAGTAGGGAAAGTGTTGGATAGCGGAGGGGTAAAAATTACTATTTCCACCACAATTAGTGCAACAGTAGGGAAAGTGTTGGATAGCGGAGGGGTAAAAATTACTATTCCCACTCCAGTGAGTGCAAAAGGGAAAGTGTTGGATAGCGGCAGGGATAAAATTTACTATTCCCACTCCAGTGAGTGCAACAGTAGGGAAAGTGTTGGATAGCGGAGGGGTAAAAATTACTATTCACACTCCAATGAGTGCAACAGTAGGGAAAGTGTTGGATAGCGAAGGGGTAAAAATTACTATTCCCACTCCTGTGAGTGCAACAGTAGGGAAAGTGTTGGATAGCGGAGGGTTAAAAATTACTATTCCCACTCCAGTGAGTGCAACAGTAGGCAACGTGTTGGTTAGTGGAGGGACAAAATTTACTATTACAACTCCAGTCAGTGCATCAATAAGGAAAGTGTTGGATTGCAGAGGGGTAAAATTTACTATTCTCACTCCAGTCAGTTCAAAATTAAAAACAAACAAAATAAAAATATTTCTAAAAAAGTAAATAAAAAAATATAAATATGTTACAAATTAAAATAAAAATATATTTAATATTAAAAATAAAACAAAATAAAAACATAATATAATGTTAAATACATATCACAAATACCTACAAATATTATATTAAATAAAATAAAAAATAAATTCAAACAAATAAATATTTTTATTTAGACATTATTTGTTAACAAAAACATTATTACATAAATTTACTCTATTTACTTCCAACCCTATAACACCACACATTTCACAACCCACATCGAAAAAAATGTATTTGCATAATTAACATAATTATTTATCAATTAAACAAATATTATTAATTAAAAAACAAATTAAAACACAAAAAATGTAATTAACTCCCCACCCTTTACACCTATAATCCCCACAACCCACACCTAAAATTAAACTGTAAAAGAATTAATGAAACAATTAAAAAACGTTATCAATTAAATAACTAATAGTATTTAACAACTGATTATAAAGTAAGAAAAATTAATTTACTCCCCACCCTTCACCCCAATAAACCCAAAACCCACACACAAAAATAATTTAACAATTACACTAATTAATGATCAATTAATTAATTAATATTAATTAACAACTATTTATTAATTAATTAAAAATAAATTACTTCCAACCCTTTACCTCTATAAACCCCACAACCCGCACCTAAAATGTACCCAAAAAATGTAAAACACAATCAACATTATAAAATCTCAATTAAAAAATATTCATAAATATATTCATTAGTTTATTATAATTAAATTAGTTCCCACCCTCTTCCCCTATAAACCCACAACCCGCTACGGAACTCAAAAATGCAAAATTTAATTAAAATAAAATGAATAACTACTAAAAATGTAACACATATATTAAAAAACATAAACAATACTTATACAAAAAATACATCACATACATTTAAAATATATACTAAAATACATAACACTAATTTAAAAATCGATATTTCAAACAACTATATTTTTGCAATCGATATTAATGACTTCTACGTTTTTAAAATCGATATTTCTTACCTTAAAGTCGATATTTTTGACCATGATATTCTTGCTGTCGATATTTCTGTGTCATGGTATTTAAAACTCGATATTAGTGTAAGTCGACATTTAAAACTCAATATTTTGACTGAATATCCTTTACCAACCCTGATTGATTGATTGATTGAAGATATAAAAATGGAACAGTACTTCAGTTGATGAATATTCAAGATGTCATACCAGACATACATAAAACATCTACGAACAGAATCCATATATTTACCACTTGCCTAGTTTAATGCATACCCTGAAAACATATATGCAGCAAACTGGCTATTTTATTTAGGTGTGCATTGACTCCACTACCACAGTTTATATTCTTTGGCCATAAAATCGAAAAGTGGTTTTGTATTCCATGGTGCTATCTCACTCCATCACATCTAGGAAATGGAAAGACAAAGACCCACCCTCATTTTGGGAATGGAGGACATAGTTTACAGAAGCATATGTATTTTAAGTTTCCATTAAAATGCTTTTTGGATCTTATTATCTGTTTGTTAGCATTGTTTCTGTTTTTTTGTGTGTTTCTGTCTTATCTCTAATTTAGCTATAATTTAGTTATCCTTTGGAGATATTGGAATGTAAGGTTGTGGACCTGGTTATGAGTCTCAATAAAACAATTAAAAACCAAATTCAGTGTGATGTTATTTGTTTATTTATTATATTCTGTAAGTTTGCCGACATTTTTAATACATCATATAAAGACCACTTTGCAGGGTTTTCCGCATGGTTTCTAAGCCGTTCAAACCCATTGAAATTTGAGGTGTGATCCACTAGTCGGTATCCCTCAGTTGCTTTCCTCTTCTAAGTTGTTGCTCAGTCGAACGTTCACACCGAACAGCTGCGTTTAGCAGCAACCTCTTCTCTGTTACCTTTGTCCCTTGCAGTCCCATTGTGCCCACCTCATGCTTCCCGATAAACCCCTTTTAAAAGATTTTAGAGCAACATTTCACTCTAAAGTCTCTTTCTGTGAAGTAGTTTTGCAAGCCCCAATTTTATAATCAACATGTCAAACTAGAGAACAAATACTTGAATGTGTAACACAGTAATTGTGTTAACAAATGATGAATACATAGGAAGAAGTACAAAAGCATAATATTTGTATGAGGAAAGTAGGATTGGGACTTGATTCTCGTGGCCAAGAAAACGAAAGAGATCAAAATTGATAAAGCAAGAGGAAACATACTAGATGGAATTTCTTACATGCATTCCTAAATGAAATTCTATGTGAAATGGGCGATTTAACTTCATACACCTTGGTTCCAGGTTTCAGCATTCTACTGCAGTGTTCATCAGAGATGTAGTACGGCACAAGGAAGCTAGCAGATTTTCTGGTTGGTGGCTACAATGGCGATGCATTTGCTTCTGCACATAAATAATGACTCTGGATACTGTGCAGACAATGAAGTATAAATGAAGCATGTGGTTGCATTTTCTCAAATTTTGTTGGAGAAAGGAACCTTACACCCCACTCTTCAAGTACCCCGAAGAGAGTCATACTTGCTCTCTGTGCTTGCTTGGTGTAAAATGGTGCAGGCGTTACAGCATACTCGAATGCTGCCATAGGTTCCTTTCCAGTCTTGGTGCTATCACTGACAATCTGAATATTTTATGACTTCTAACTTCATCTTTCAATAAGTTGATAATACTGTTATCCTTTTTTTATGCTTTGGCTGTGCTATGAAATTTCCATTCTTTAGAATTAGTTGCAATTGTCCACTTCGAACAAACTTCTAACATCAGACATTCAAATTGTGTCTTATACAAATATTTGTTTCAGCGAGGAGAAAACATGGCGGCCGTTTGAAACGCGGTCGCGGAGGCTCCCGGCGGGGAGAGAGCTGAGCGAGTGATCTATGATGACCCAGTGGATTTTTAGGGGTAGCGACGTGTAGGATGTGAATTGGGAGCATTTTTTTATAAGGATATGGCTGTTCTGGCTCCCTCAACGCTGGTTTGAGCGCTGCTTCAAGATTGTATGGGCGAAGGTGAGGAGGTCTGGGCTGAGATTGAAGGCTTACCTGGAGCTCTCCGGTGGGTTGCGGTGGCTGCTGTCCGTTGTTGTGGTTTTGTTGCTTGTGCGGGGCCCCTCGGGGGGCAAGCGATCCCGTGGAGGTCTTGGGACTGCCTGACCGGGTCTCCTGCTGGGCTCGTGCAGCTCGAGAGCTCGGCAGGAGCCGGAGGGCTGTGGCTCGGCATTCCACTCAGAGCGGCTTGGCTGGGTTCGGCAGAGGCAGCACAAGCACGGGGGCCGCTGGTGTTCCTCGTTCCAGTATTTTAGACAGTCGGCCGGCGCTGGAGGAACAGAGGTCGCTGGAAACGGAGGAGCCGGTGGAGCCTCCCAAAGTTGGGGGGACTGCTAGATACACGGCACAGGAGGTAGGGCAGACATTTTTGGGGGTAAATACGACAAAAAATGAAAGAACTGAAAACACTGTAAAGGGGAGAAATGTCTTGGAAGAGAAGTTGTGTAACCGCAATATTGTCAGGAAAGAGGCTTTTCTCCCTGAAAAGCAGGGAAGCACCTCTTTGAGTATACAAGCTAGTGGTGACTCAAGGGTGGCAGAGCTAGGGGAGCTAGGGGAGAAAGTCGTGCTGCCTGGGGGTTACAATTTAAGAAGTTCGGAGGCTAGGAAAAACGTAAAGAGTACTCTGATTAGAACCCAGAAGAATATTTGCAGGTTAGAGCCTACCCTTTCTCTTAAAGAGGATGAAGGAGAGTGGGTGACCCCGAAAAAGAGAAGGTTAAGAGGGAAAAAAGAGACTTACAGGTATCTAACCTAAAAATTACCCCTCATTAAGAACATTCTTTAAAGTGGTACCTAAGACTTTGGAATTAAAAATCCTACTTTGGTTTCGGTAATTTCAAGGGAGAAGGGGGATGGAAACCGAGACATTTTAAGCCCTAACAAATATCAGGTATTGGCAGAATCTTTTGAGGCCAAAAAACTGCCCCTCCTAGTACCCCCGGAAAAACAAAAAGCAGTGCAGGAAGAGGCAGGAGTGTTTTCACCTGCTGGAAATATGGATTTGGATGTTTCCCACCCAGAAAGAATAAATAGTACAGCCCCCGGAATTTCAGGAATGTGTAGGGGGGAGCATCCTACGAAAGACGTATGCCATATCCAGATGCAAGATAAACCACAAGAACAGTCACAATCCCAGTCAGTTTCGGATCTTATACAGTTACTAACAATTGAGGTTAGGAATAGATTCGAAACTTCCGAAGGTAATCAAAAGAGATCAGAGTTTCCTGTGATAGTCTGGAGAAAAAACTGGATGACATCGCAGCTAGGATATCGCAGTTGGAAAGCTCAGTAAAAGATTTAACAGAACAGTCTGAGGCCAATTCAAAGGAGATCATGGTTTTAAAAGGGAATGAGGCCATATTGAAGGAAAAGTTGGAATCAATAGAGAATAATCAGAGAAGAAATAATCTCCGCATCCTAAAAATCCCGGAAGGGTCAGAGGGAGAGGACATCAAGACCTTTGTGGCACGGCTGATTAAACTGGCAGTGCATATGGAATGTTCTGAAGAAGATCTGGTTAAAGACATGCAAAGGGTTCACAGAGACCCCTTCAGGTTAAATCCAAAGAAACCAAAACCCAGGAGAATCCTGGTTAATTTTCTCACGTATAAAATAAAGGAAGAAATATTATCAAGAGCCTTAAAACAGAAAAATGTATCAGTAGATGGAATTAACTTTGATATCAGATCGGATGTCTCCCAAATTACAGCTAATAAGCAATGGGAGTTTGGTAACCTGATTGAACCTTTCAGAAAATGGGGTGCGACGGCTCAGTTAAGATTCCCTGCCAGTTTGAGGGTGATGCACAACAATAAAATGCAGACCTTTCGGAGAGTAGACGAAGCCGAAGAATTCCTTAGATCTTTAGCTGACACTAGTGTGTAGTAGGATGATGAGGATGGTTTTTCTCAGTTTTTCGGTCCTTTTTTGACTACTTCCTTTGTAGTCTTTATCCCCCTACCTATACGCTGATATCCTTTTTTGTTGTCCTATTTTGTTGTATTTTGCACTTAGTCCTGATAAAGAAAATCACTTCTTTCACTGGGTTTTGTATATTTTTAGCAACAGTTCTTTAACCTCGGGAAGTCCCCTTAAGGCTTAGGCTTGGCTTAGGCTATGAAGGAGAAAGAGGAGGGTTTTCCAAGGGAGGGGAAGGGGAGGGCACAGGTGAAGGTACGGGTGGGGGAGCAAAGGGAAAAAATACCAAAAAATATTTGTCCTCTTCTAATGTTTAGGAACTCCGGTTGCAAGGGATGGGTGAAAGCTATGGATCAAAAATGAGTACTAGGAGGAAGGCCCAGATAGAGTTATTATCTTGGAATGTTAATGGCCTTAGGGTGAGGCAAAGAAGGGAAAAAATCTTGCAATATATAAGGGATGCCCCTGCCCAAATTATATTTCTCCAAGAGACTCATTTAACAAGTAAGGAAACAATGGAGATTTTTAAGTCTAGGAGATGGCTTCAGAGAGTAATATGCACGGATCATCAACTCACTATAAGAGGAGTGACGATTCTTGTAAAATCCAATCCTCAGATAATTATTGAAGATAGTAGAGTTGATAAGTTGGGTAGATGGGTAATAGCTAAAATGAGTTGTTATAACCAGAGCTATACGTTGGTAGGATATTACGGTCCGAATTTAGACAATCCCATTTCATTTAGTAATTTACTCCTGGAACTGCTGGACTTCCCGACCCTATTATAATGGCGGGTGATTTTAATGTGGTGCTAGACGATAGGCTAGATCGCTCCACTAAAAGTAGAGCGACTACCCATAATAAATCACGCTCTCTAATTATAAATTCAATAAAGAATCTGGGTTGGTGTGACATTTGGCGGGAAAGGCAGGGGTCTTTAAAAAGCTTTACGTTTAACAATAAAAAATATGGCCACCAATCGAGAATAGATTTGTTTTTGATCGACCAAGCCATAAAGGGCCAGGTTAGGGATGCTAGTCATGTTGCTTCCTATTTGTCGGATCACTCGGCCATCTCTCTACTTTTGGCTCCTCAAAATACGCTGCGCCAAAGGAGATGGACCTTTGATCGTACAATATTGGCTGACGAGGCGATGATGGAAGAACTGGGGGTGGAATCTCAATGGTTCTTTGAACAGAACTTAGATAGTGCCCCAATAGGTACAGTATGGGATGCTTATAAGGCCTTTTTAAGAGGGAGGGTAACATCTATCCAGTCCTATAAAAATAAGCAACGGAGGGGAGAAATAGCTACCATTGAAGATCAGATCAAGCAGTTAGAACAAAAGATACAGGACAAAGAAATAGGACAGGAGTCCGGGGCTGCTGCTATTGAGGCCCTTAAAGTGGAGTTAGCAGGCGATTTGGAAGGTAGAGTGCAGGAGAGATGGCTAGTGAGTAGACTGGCCCATTTTAATTACGGAGAAGGTTGTGGCAAGTTACTTGCCTGGAAGATAAAAAACGATCGAGCAAAAAACTTCATAAACGAACTAAAGCTGGAGGGGTCAGAGGACCTAGCTAGGTCAAGGGAAGATATAGAAGAGGCTCTGATCAATCATTTTGGGGAAGTATACTCCGAAAATTTAGTTACGCAGGGAGAGGAAGTGATAAAGTGGTTGGGCCAAGAAGTTCCCCACAAGGTCTGAACCCCAAAGGGAAGAAATGAATAGGTCAATTCTTGATTCTGAAATTAGAAATGTTATTAAAGCCGGGAAAGCAAATAAGGCAGCAGGACCAGATGGTATCCCGGTGGAGGTATATAAAAACTGGAGAAATGTTTGGTCCCGGTAATGGTTAGATTGTTTACTGAGATTTTTGAAGGGGGTAAGGAGCTCCCTCAATCTTGGAATGATGCCATTGTCACTCTGATCCTCAAGGTAGATAAACCACCTAACTGCTGCAACTCTTACAGGCCTATCTCGTTGCTTAATTCAGATTATAAGATCTTTACGAAGCTATTAGCAGATAGGCTGAGAGGAGTACTGGATGTGTTGCTACATGAGGATCAGAAGGGCTTTTGCGGGGTAGGGGCATTAAAGAACTAACCTACAACTTAATTGGTGCTGCTGACAGAGCAACCACTCACAAAATACCATTGGCAGTTATTACTGTAGATGCGACCAAGGCATTTGACCAGGTCAATTGGTCTTATCTGCAGGAAATTCTACAGCTTTCTAATTTGGGGGAAAACTTTTGTAGGGCAATAGCTCTTTTATATAAGAATCCTACTGCCAGGGTTTTGGTGAATGGGAACATTTCTAATAGTTTTAACATCTATAGGGGGACCAGGCAGGGGTGCCCGTTGTCTCCCCTACTTTTCAATTTGTACATTGAGCCACTAGCTGAAAAGATAAGGTGTCACGAGTATACATCCTTTTAGATTTCGGGAATGGGAGAAAAAAGTAGGACTCTATGCAGATGATCTAGTAGTGTATACCTCAGATCTTAACACAGCACTACCAATAGTATACGTCCTGGCAGCACGGTTTGGGCAGCTCTCTGGTTACGAGATTAATGAAAACAAAACAGTCGTAATGAAGTGGAATATTAATTCACAATTGAGCTGTGTAAAGGAAGAAATGAGGTACCTAGGAATCCAAATCGTGCAGAAAATAGAACAAATTCCCGAAATCAATTTCCAAAAGGTCAATAAGGCAGTAGGGAAGCTCTTACTTAGCTGGTCCCACCTTCCTTTAACAATTTACAGCAGAATTAACCTTGTAAAAATGGTAATCCTTCCTAAGTTTTCTTTTTTGTTTCAAAATATTCCAATGGCCTTTAAGGAAGTTTGGCTTAAAAAATCTCAATCCAGGGTAACAAACTTTATCTGGGCGTCGAAAGGTACGAGAATTGCCTGGAAAAAGCTTAGAAGGCAATATGATAAAGGAGGGCTACGACTCCCGGATCTGTCTTATTATGCTTGGCTGTTTTTATTAAGAGGAGGAAAATGTCTATTAAGTAATCCAGATAGCTCAGATACTGAGAGAATGTTCAAAGCCATGTTATCTGATTTACAAGGGGGCGAGCAGGAGTTTATACACAAATATGGAGACCCACGCTATTTTAAAAAAGTGAGGCTTAAGACTTTGCAAAGTTTTGCAATAACTTGGTATAAAATCAGGAGAGTCTCTAATATAAGCTACTACAGTGGACTGGCCCCTGTGTGGGATTCCCCGGGCTCTCCGGATTGGTCAAAAGATTGCCTGGCTCGTCCTTTGAAAGAAGCGGGGATAAAAACTTGGGGTCAACTGGTGGTTGATGGAGTACTGATTTCCTGGGAGGAGGCCCAGGAGATAGCGGATGGGCAATTGTCGAAATTTAAATATCTTCAAATTAAAAGTTGGAGCCTTACGGATGGGCTAGGTGCAGGATAATCTAACGTACTAGAATCTTTAATAAAATCTGAAGGATCCCGTGGAAAAGAGGTGGCAAGATGGTACTGGAGCCTAGTGGAGAGTTCGGATGGAGATTTTAACCTGCCAGCAACACTGTGGGATGAGAGCTTGCCGGGAGAGCAGTCTACAGACTTATGGCAAGTATCTTGTAACATGCTATACTCCACAGTCCGTGCCGCAAATTTAAGGCGGAACCACCTCTTTTGTCTCCACAGGGTCTATTGGATGCCATATAAGCTGGCAAAATTTGCGAAAGGTGTCCCACCGAGGTGTCCCAAGTGTGGGGAAGAAAAAAGCAATGATGAGCATATGTTCTTGGATTGCCCGGGACTCCGAGATTTTTGGCGGGATGTGAGTAATACGGTATCTTTAATACTTGGAGAACCACTCCAGGTAAGCATATCCCTTGTCTTTTTTGGGCTTCCGGTTAATTATGAAACTTTATCACAAAATACAAAAAAATTAATTTTTTACTTAATATTGCTAGCCCGCAGAGAAATTTGCAAGTACTGGATTAAAGATATGCCCCCGAATAAAGCAGAATGGTTGGCTTCTATAAAATATACGGTCAAGATGGATAGAGCCTCAAAGCTTAAGCGTAATGAGTTTTGGCTCCCTTTTGAGAATTGGATACCCCTTTTGTAAATGTAAATATATAATTATAGTCCTATGATTAGGCCTTTATACCACTTTGCTTGATTACCCCGGTGGCGCCTTAGAGAGGGTCTGGTCGATTGTAAGGCTGCCTATGGTCGGAGTATAAGAAGCAAGGTATAGAGTGACCCATCTTAGGTCTAATTACAAAAGGGCTCCGGACGGTGCTATTCTCAGGGAGACCCCGGAGTGTCGTTTCTTATACCTTTTGTGGACCTAGGCTGATGAGGACAAAAAAAATAAAAAATATTTGTTTCAGCCAATTAACCCACCCTTTGGTCATTGCTACACTTTAAGCTAATTATCAGCAGGGTAAGCTGAGAGCCTGGCTGCGCTGTAACTTAAAATTCATGGTGATCTTGCGGCAGGCTGTGGTAAAATGTTAGATCATGCACAGCATGGAAGATGCCTAACAAGGGTAGACAAATGAATGCAGAAGGACATAGAAGTCTAGGAGAGCTGCAACCAAGAATCTGCATAACATGCCAGACAACTTCATGTGTCCAAGAAACACACACTTACAGTTTTTAGGCTCGTTATAGGGACAAACTGGGCATATTCAGAGAGTTGTTTTAAATCTTGAACAGCGTGGGGAACTGCCCATGGCCCCTCCCTTCCAAAGTGTATCCTTCTAGGGATTGGGACTGTAAGAAGTAAGTCCTGTGGAAGGCAAATGCTGAAACGCGTAGACTGTAAGTAAAAATGTAAGTCTGTTTTTATATAGCGCAGCTACTCACCCTTACGGGTCTCAAGGCGCTGGGGGCCGGAGTGGAAATTAAGTGAGCTATTGCCCAGAGTCACATGGTGCTGAGCTGAGCTGCCGCCGGAGCCGAGGATTGAACTGTGAACCCTGTGCTCCAAAGTCCAAGCTGCCCTGGCCGCTGCACCACACCTCTCCACACCTCTCCACTGTCCCTTATTGTACTGGTGAAATGGAATAAACTGTTTAAAAAAATACCCCCGAAGTGCCGCCTTTGCTTCTGCCGAGTTTTTGCTGAGTATATAGAACACTGCGGAGAGGTACGGAGAGATTATATATATATATACATATATATTCACTGAAAAAACCATAGGTTTCAGGCACGTTATAGTTAGAAATTTGCATTTAAAAAACCTTAAAAAATCACTGAAAAAACCATAAGGTTTTAGGGACAGTTATAGTTAGTTGGACATTGCACTCGTACAAAACCCGTGAAATTCCCTGTTATAGTTAGTTCAGCTAACTATAACTCGCGTCCCCGCAATGCACTGCTGATGACGTCACATATTACATCACTCATGACATGGTCAGTGACATCACTGATGACATCACTGATGACATCTCAAATGACATCACTGATGACATCACTGATGACATCATCCAGTGACTGTGTGTTTCTGTAAAGTTTAAATATGTTTAATATATATAGGGAAAGGCGTATTGAAGAATGAGTGGGTGTACAAGTGTCTGAATGGATGATTTAGTACGTGAGTGACTGACTCTACAAGTGAGTGATTAAACGTATCTTACTGGATGCATGGGTGAGTGACTAAACTGTGTGAATGTCTGTATCCGTCTGTCTGTTGTTGTGTAAGCAGCTGTATGGGTTTCTGACTAGCTAAATGAGTCTCTATATGGGTTATTGATTGGTTCTCTGAGTATCTGTATGGCTGCCTGAGTGTTTGTGTGGGTGGGGTGTGTGTGACTCTATACATAGATGTGTGAGTGGGTGATTCACTGGGTGCATGATTTCAAGAGTACATCTGTGATGGACTGCTTGGGTGGGTGAGTGTGTGTATGGGTGTGTTAGTGAGTGAATGTATATCTCAGTGGTACATGTGCGAGTAACTACATATGTAAAAGGCAGTATATATGTGTGTTAGAGTATTTAAATGGCTATAAGTGAGAGTGTGTTATTGTGAGAGTGGCTATATGGATGCGTGTGTGCTTGTATCAGTTATTGCATAAGAGCGTAAGAATGTGCTAGTATTTGTATGAGTAAGTGAGCTGGTGTGTGTATAACTGTATAGGTGAGTAAATGGCTGTGTGATTAATTTTTTGCATGACTGACTAGGTGTGTGAGTACCTCTATGGATGAGTGGCGGTGTGTGAGTGTTTATATAGGTGTATGAGTGCATATGATAGTCCTGTACTGAGTGACTGTAAGTATGAGTGACTGTACAGGTGAGTGAGTGGATGTGTGTGTAGACCTAAGAATCAGTGAGTGGGTATGTAGTTTTTGGTGTTGGAGTGTCTATGGTTTTGAGAATGGCAGTCTGTAATTTAGAGTGGGTGTATCAAAAGTTATATTAGGGTGTGAGAAGATGCATGAAATTATCACATGGATGATGTCATCAGTGATGTCATTTGAGATGTCATCAGTGATGTCATCAGTGATGTCACTGACCATGTCATGAGTGATGTAATATGTGACGTCATCAGCAGTGCATTGCGGGCGCGAGTTATAGTTAGCTGAACTAACTATAACAGGGAATTTCACGGGTTTTGTACGAGTGCAATGTCCAACTAACTATAACTGTCCCTAAAACCTATGGTTTTTTCAGTGAATTTCAAAGGTTTTTTAAATGCTAATTTCTAACTATAACGTGTCTGAAACCTATGGTTTTTTCAGTGAATTTCAAAGGTTTTTAAATGCTAATTTCTAACTATAACGTGCCTGAAACCTATGGTTTTTTCAGTGAATTTCAAAGGTTTTTAAATGCTAATTTCTAACTATAACGTGCCTGAAACCTATGGTTTTTTCAGTGAATTTCAAAGGTTTTTTAAATGCTAATTTCTAACTATAACGTGCCTGAAACATATGATATTTTAAGTGAATTTCAAAGGTTTTTAAATGCTAGTTTCTAACTATGCCAACAGAGGTAGGACATGTGAAGAAAGAAGAAAAACGCACAGAAAGAAGCAAAAGATGTGCAGAAAGAACCAACAGAGGAGCAGAAAGAGGCCTTGTTGCAAAATCATCCTGTGCCCACAACTTTTTCAGACGGGTACTGGTGGTAACTGACTCCTGACTAACCAGAGCCAGTGCGCGTTTGCACAGCGGTGAAGGGAGGGGGCCTGAGGTGACATGTGTGCAAACGCGCCCGTGGCGCGTTTTAAGTTGCGGGATTAAGTCCCCTTGAATCCTGAGGGTCCCTGGGCCCAACTAGCCCCCCAGGTACCTACAGTTAGGACCACAGAGCTGAGTTGCAGAGAGGCGTTCCGAGGCCACACACCTTTTTCACCTCTCTGCAATGCAACTCTGTTGTGCTTACTGAAGGTACCTGGTGGGCTAGTTGGCCCCAGGATTCAAAGGGAATTAACTCCCCAACTTAAAACGCACCACAGGGCGCGTTTGCGCACATGTCACCTGAGGCCCCGCCCCCTCCCTTCACCACTGTGCAAACGCGCCCCGTGGCGCGTTTTAAGTTGGGGGATTAGGTCACCTAGAATCCTGAGAGACCCTGGGGCCCAACTAGCCCACCGGGTACTTCCAGTAAGCACCACAGGCCTGCGTTGCAACGCCTGTAACAAATTGTGCAGTTGTGTTTAGGTAGTGAAGAGGGTCGTGCTGGGGGTAGTGTTTTAGGGTTTAGGGTAGTACAGTGGTGTTTGTGTAGTGTAGGGGGTCATGCTGGGGGTAGATTTAGGGTTTAGGGTAGTGCAGTGGTGTTTGGGTAGTGTAGGGAGTCGTGCTGGGGTTAGTGTTTTAGGGTTTAGGGTAGTGCAGTGGTGTTTGGGTAGTGTAGGGGATACTGCTGGGGGTAGTGTTTTAGGGTTTAGGGTAGTGCAATGGTGTTTGGGTAGTGTAGGGGGTACTGCTGGGGGTAGTGTTTTAGTGTTTAGGGTAGTGCAGTGGTGTTTGGGTAGCGTAGGGGTACTGCTGGGGGTAGTGTTTTATGGTTTAGGGTAGTGCAGTGGTGTTTGGGTAGTGTAGGGGCTCGTGCTGGGGGTAGTTTTTAGGGTTTAGGGTAGTGCAGTGGTGTTTGTGTAGTGTAGGAGGTCGTGTTTTAGGGTTTAGGGTAGTGCAGTGGTCTTTGGGTAGTGTAGGGAGTCGTGCGGGGTATTGTTTTAGAGTTTAGGGTAGTGCAGTGGTCTTTGGGTAGTGTAGGGGTTGTGCGGGGGTAGTGTTTTAGGGATTAGGGTAGTGCATTGGTATTTGGGTAGTGTAGGGGGTCATGCGGGGGGTAGTGTTTTAGGGTTTAGGGCAGTGCAGTGGTGTTTAGGTAGTGTAGGGGGTCGTGCTGGGGGAGTGTTTTAGGGTTTAGGGCAGTGCAGTGGTGTTCAGGTAGTGTAGGGGGTCGTGCTGGGGGAGTGTTTTAGGGTTTAGGGCAGTGCAGTCATGTTCGGGTAGTGTAGGGGATCGTGCTGGGGGGAGTATTTTAGGGTTTAGGGAAGTGCAGTGGTGTTCGGGTAGTGTAGGGGGTCATGCTGGGGGTAGTGTTCTAGGGTTTAGGGCAGTGCAGTGGTGTTCGGGCAGTGTAGGGGGTCGTGCTGGGGGTGGTGTTTTAGGGTTTAGGGCAGTGCAGTGGTGTTTGGGCAGTGTAGGGGGTCATGCTGGGGGTGGTGTTTCAGGGTTTAGGGCAGTGCAGTGGTGTTCGGGCAGTGTAGGGGGTCGTGCAGGGGTGGTGTTTCAGGGTTTAGGGCAGTGCAGTGGTGTTCGGGCAGTGTAGGGGTCGTGCAGGGGTGGTGTTTCAGGGTTTAGGGCAGTGGTGTTCAGGCAGTGTAGGGGGTCATGCTGGGGGTGGTGTTTCAGGGTTTGGGGAAGTGCAGTGGTGTTCGAGCAGTAAAGGGGTCATGCTGGGGGTGGTGTTTCAGGGTTTAGGGCAGTGCAGTGGTGTTCGGGCAGTGTAGGGGGCAGTGCAGGGGTGGTGTTTCAGGGTTTAGGGCAGTGCAGTGGTGTTCGGGCAGTGTAGGGGTGGTGCAGGGGTGGTGTTTCAGGGTTTAGGGCAGTGCAGTGGTGTTCGGGCAGTGTAGGGGTCGTGCAGGGGGTGGTGTTTCAGGGTTTAGGGCAGTGCAGTGGTGTTCGGGCAGTGTAGGGGGCAGTGCAGGGGGTGGTGTTTCAGGGTTTAGGGCAGTGCAGTGGTGTTCGGGCAGTGTAGGGGGTGGTGCAGGGGGTGGTGTTTCAGGGTTTAGGGCAGTGCAGTGGTGTTCGGGCAGTGTAGGGGGTCGTGCAGGGGTGGTGTTTCAGGGTTTAGGGCAGTGCAGTGGTGTTCGGGCAGTGTAGGGGGCAGTGCAGGGGGTGGTGTTTCAGGGTTTAGGGCAGTACAGTGGTGTTCGGGCATTGTAGGGGGTGGTGCTGGGGCTGGTGTTTCAGGGTTTAGGGCAGTGCAGTGGTGTTCGGGCAGTGTAGGGGTCGTGCTGGGGCTGGTGTTTCAGGGTTTAGGGCAGAGCAATGGTGCTCAGGCAGTGTAGGGGGTTGTGCTGGGGGTGATGTTTCAGGGTTTAGGGCAGTACAGTGGTGTTAGGGCAGTGTAGGGGGTCGTGCTGGGGGTGGTGTTTCAGGGTTTAGGGCAGTGCAGTGGTGTTCCCGCAGTGTAGGGGTCGTGCAGGGGTGGTGTTTCAGGGTTTAGTGCAGTGGTGTTTGGGCAGTGTAGGGGTCGTGCTGGGGTGGTGTTTCAGGGTTTAGGGCAGTGCAGTGGTGTGCGGGCAGTGTAGGGTGTCGTGCAGGGGGTGGTGTTTCAGGGTTTAGGGCAGTGCAGTGGTGTTCGGCCAGCGTAGGTAGTCGTGCTGGGGGTGGTGTTTTAGGGTTTAGGGCAGTGCAGTGGTGTTCGGGCAGTGTACGGGGTTGTGCTGGGGCTGGTGTTTCAGGGTTTAGGGCAGTGCAGTGATGTGCGGGCAGTGTACGGGGTTGTGCTGGGGCTGGTGTTTCAGGGTTTAGGGCAGTGCAGTGGTGTTCGGGCAGTGTAGGGGTCGTGCTGGGGGTGGTGTTTCAGGGTTTAGGGCAGTGCAGTGGTGTTCGGGCAGTGCAGGGGGTCGTGCTGGGGCTGGTGTTTCAGGGTTTAGGGCAGTGCAGTGGTGTTCGGGCAGTGTAGGGGGTCCTGCTGGGGCTGGTGTTTCAGTGTTTAGGGCAGTGCAGTGGTGTTCGGGCAGTGTAGGGGGTCTCGCTGGGGCTGGTGTTTCAGAGTCTAGGGCAATGCAGTGGTGTTCGGGCAGTGTAGGGGGTCTTGCTGGGGCTGGTGTTTCAGGGTTTAGGGCAGTGCAGTGGTGTTCGGGCAGTGTAGGGGGTCGTGCTGGGGGTGGTGTTTCAGGGTTTAGGGCAGTGCAGTGGTGTTCGGGCAGTGTAGGGGGTCGTGCTGGGGCTAGTGTTTCAGGGTTTAGGGCAGAGCAATGGTGCTCAGGCAGTGTAGGGGTTGTGCTGGGGGTGATGTTTCAGGGTTTAGGGCAGTACAGTGGTGTTAGGGCAGTGTAGGGGGTCGTGCTGGGGGTGGTGTTTCAGGGTTTAGGGCAGTGCAGTGGTGTTCCCGCAGTGTAGGGGGTCGTGCAGGGGTGGTGTTTCAGGGTTTAGTGCAGTGGTGTTCGGGCAGTGTAGGGGGTCGTGCTGGGGTGGTGTTTCAGGGTTTAGGGCAGTGCAGTGGTGTTCGGGCAGTGTAGGGTGTCGTGCTGAGGGGTGGTGTTTCAGGGTTTAGGGCAGTGCAGTAGTGTTTGGGCAGTGTAGGGGGTCGTGCAGGGGTGGTGTTTCAGGGTTTAGGGCAGTGCAGTGGTGTTCGGCCAGTGTAGGTAGTCGTGCTGGGGGTGGTGTTTCAGGGTTTAGGGCAGTGCAGTGGTGTTCGGGCAGTGTACGGGGTTGTGCTGGGGCTGGTGTTTCAGGGTTTAGGGCAGTGCAGTGATGTGCGGGCAGTGTACGGGGTTGTGCTGGGGCTGATATTTCAGGGTTTAGGGCAGTGCAGTGGTGTTCGGGCAGTGTAGGGGGTCGTGCTGGGGGTGGTGTTTCAGGGTTTAGGGCAGTGCAGTGGTGTTCGGGCAGTGCAGGGGGTCGTGCTGGGGCTGGTGTTTCAGGGTTTAGGGCAGTGCAGTGGTGTTCGGGCAGTGTAGGGGGTCGTGCTGGGGCTGGTGTTTCAGGGTTTTGGGCAGAGCAGTGGTGTTCGGGCAGTGTAGGGGGTCGTGCTGGGGGTGGTGTTTCAAGGTTTAGGGCAGTGCAGTGGTGTTCGGGCAGTGTAGGGGGTCTTGCTGGGGGTGGTGTTTCAGGGTTTAGGGCAGTGCAGTGGTGTTCGGGCAGTGTAGGGGTCTTGCTGGGGGTGGTGTTTCAGGGTTTAGGGCAGTGGTGTTCGGGCAGTGTAGGGGTCTTGCTGGGGGTGATGTTTCAGGGTTTAGGGAAGTGCAGTGCTGTTCAGGCAGTGTAGGGGTCTTGCTGTGGGTAGTGTTTCAGGGTTTAGGGCGGTGCAGTGGTGTTCGTGCAGTGTAGGGGTCATGCTGGGGGTGGTGTTTCAGGGTTTAGGGCAGTGCAGTAGTGTTCGGGCAGTGTAGGGGTCGTGCAGGGGATGGTGTTTCAGGGTTTAGGGCAGTGCAGTGGTGTTCTGGCAGTGTAGGGGGTCATGCTGGGGGTGGGGTTTCAGGGTTTAGGGCAGTACAGTGGTGTTCGGGCAGTGTAGGGGGTCGTGCAGGGGGTGGTGTTTCAGGGTTTAGGGCAGTGCAGTGGTGTTCGGGCAATGTAGGGGGTCGTGCTGGGGCTGGTGTTTCAGGGTTTAGGGCAGTGCAGTGGTGTTCGGGCAGTGTAGGGGTCTTGCTGGGGTGGTGTTTCAGGGTTTAGGGCAGTGGTGTTCGGGCAGTGTAGGGGGTCTTGCTGGGGGTGATGTTTCAGGGTTTAGGGCAGTGCAGTGGGGTTCGGGCAGTATAGGGGGTCTTGCTGGGGGTAGTGTTTCAGGGTTTAGGGCAGTGCAGTGGTGTTCGTGCAGTATAGGGGTCATGCTGGGGATGGTGTTTCTGGGTTTAGGGCAGTGCAGTAGTGTTCGAGCAGTGTAGGGGTTGTGCAGGGGTGGTGTTTCAGGGTTTAGGGCAGTGCAGTGGTGTTCGGGCAGTGTAGGGGTCGCTCTGGGGGTGGTGTTTCAGGGTTTAGGGCAGTGCAGTGGTGTTCGGGCAGTGTAGGGGGTCATGCACGGGGTGGTGTTTCAGGGTTTAGGGCAGTGCAGTGGTGTTCGGGCAGTGTAGGGTGTTGTGCTGGGGCTGGTGTTTCAGGGTTTAGGGCAGTGCAGTGGTGTTCGGGCAGTGTAGGGGTCGTGCTGGGGCTGGTGTTTCAGGGTTTTGGGCAGAGCAGTGGTGTTCGGGCAGTGTAGGGGGTCATGCTGGGGGTAGTGTTTCAGGGTTTAGGGCAGTGCAGTGGTGTTCGGGCAGTATAGGGGTCGTGCTGGGGGTGGTGTTTCAGGGTTTAGGTCAGTGGTGTTCGGGCAGTGTAGGGGTCTTGCTGGGGGTGATGTTTCAGGGTTTAGGGCAGTGCAGTGGTGTTCGGGCAGTGTAGGGGTCTTGCTGGGGGTAGTGTTTCAGGGTTTAGGGCAGTGCAGTGGTGTTCGGGCAGTGTATGGGGTCATGCTGGGGGTGGTGTTTCAGGGTTTAGGGCAGTGCAGTGGTGTTCGGGCAGTGTAGGGGGTCGTGAAGGGGTGGTGTTTCAGGGTTTAGGGCAGTGCAGTGGTGTTCGGGCAGTGTAGGGGGTCGTGCTAGGGGTGGTGTTTCAGGGTTTAGGGCAGTGCAGTGGTGTTCGGGCAGTGTAGGGGGTCATGCAGGGGCTGGTGTTTCAGGGTTTAGGGCAGTGCAGTGGTGTTCGGGCAGTGTAGGGGGTCATGCTGGGGGTAGTGTTTTAGGGTTTAGGGTAGGGCAGTGGTGCTTGTGTAGTGTAAGGGGTCGTGCTGGGGGTAGTGTTTTAGGATTTAGGTTAGTGCAGTGGTGTTTGGGGAGTGTAGGGGTCGTGCTGGGGTAGTGTTTTAGGGTTTAGGGTAGTGCAGTGGTGCTTGTGTAGTGTAGGGGTCGTGCTGGGGGTAGTGTTTTAGGGTTTAGGGTAGTGCAGTGGTGTTTGTGTAGTGTAGGGGTCATGTTTTAGGGTAGTGCAGTGGTGTTTGGGTAGTGTAGGGGTCGTGCTGGTGGTAGTGTTTTAGGATTTAGGTTAGTGCAGTGGTGTTTGGGTAGTGTAGTGGGTCGTGCTGGGGGTAGTGTTTTAGGGTTTAGGATAGTGCAGTGGTGCTTGTGTAGTGTAGGGGTCGTGCTGGGGGTAGTGTTTTAGGGTTTAAGGTAGTGCAGTGGTGTTTTTGTAGTGTAGGGGGTCATGTTTTAAGATGCAATGCTCCAATACCTGACCAGTCTGCACTACATAAAACTGCAAAAAACTAAAAATAAAAAGTGTTTTGCACACTTTTGTCATTGGGCTATATGTGGGCTACATCTGGGTAATATTTGTGCTACATTTGGGCTCTTTTTTCACTGGTGGCCATCTTGGAAGACTTCTTTGTTATGAAGTTTCCTAATTTCCTCATTTACTGCAGTCTCCTCAGTAGGAAATGCTTTCAGTTTTTACTTTGATTCCATCAAGAAGGCATTCAGATGTGTCTCACATCTGCCATAAATTCAGAATGTTAGCACTCTAGTTGCTCATTAGATCACTGGAGTAAAGCTACTGCTCACCAGGGAGTTAACTGGTAGTCTGCTGCTGGTATTGAAAGTGATTGTTTCAGTCTGCATGTCAGAATTTTCTAATGAAATAGAAGAAGATTTGAGATCTCACTTAAAACATGCCCTAATTTTTCTTTCTGCAGCACTAACCATAATTTCTATTTCAAAAAGAACCCCTCATTTTATTCCTTTTAAATTAAATGTTTTAAGTGTTACCGGTTTATTCCAATCAAGATGGCTTCAGGTGTGCCATACTTTTGTCATAAGTAAGGCTGTTAGCGCTCTAGTTGTTCTTTAGAACACTCTGGGAAGCTGCAGTAGAACACAAAGGCATCAACTGGCAGGCTGCTCCTGTTGAAATATAACAGGAAGATATTTGAGATCACACTTGAAACATGTCCTAATTTTTCTTTCTACAGCACTAACCATAATTTCTATGACAAAATGAACCCCATCATTTTGTTCCTTTTTAAATTAAATTGTTTAAGTGTTACCAGTTTATTCCAATCAAGATGGCTTCAGGTGTGCCATACTTTTGTCATAAGTAAGGCTGTTAGCACTCTAGTAGTTCTTTAGAACACTCTGGGAAGCTGCAGTAGAACACAAAGGAATCAACTGACAGTCTCTGCCCTTGTTGGATGCACATGTTTTACTGAGAATGTCAGACTTCATTCTCACATGAGTGAGAAAGATAATGTGAATTTACAGAAAATATGCTCTCATTTTAGCTTCTGGAGCACCTTCCAAACCTCCATGGGACAAGCATGAGAAAATAGTGTTCTCTCAAACATGATTCATGATATCCCAGCAGAAGGTTTTTCACATGGTAAAATCACCTTAGAATACACCACAATTCCTAAAATTAGTATGGTACCATCAACAAATAAATTCTAATGTAACTAAAGCCTGTTATCACCCTTTATAGTTCTCCTTTTGGTGACCCTTAAAATCTTCTATTCACTACAATGCATTTCAATGAGGTACTATCATTTATATTGGTCCCAAGATGGCTGCCAGAAATTCCAGGATGAAGTGCTGACAGCCAATCAGATCTCACGATGACATGTGTGGTTAGGCTCCGCCCAGATATATATGTGACTTTACTTTTGATTTTCTCAGGAACTACTGAACGGATTTACACCATTTAAGCAAAAGGCACGACACTGAACCAAGGGCTACCTCTTTGCCAAATTTGGTGTAATTCCGTTCAGCAGTTCGGGCTGTAGCTGCGACTAAAGGTTCCTATGGAAAAATGATTGGGGAAAACGCGTTTTGGGACCCCCCTATTTTCTCGGCCCCCGCTTGACGTATCACCCCGAGACTTTCAGGATAGGAGCGTACCGGAGCGCCCCAACAAGTTGGAAACTTTCGCGAAGATTCGTCAACCGGCGCCAACGTTATTTCAAATAGAATGTCGCGGATTTCATATTGATAATATTTTTTATCTATAACTATCTACTGGCGACCGCTAGTAGATAGTATATATATATATATATATATATATATATATATATATATATACATATATATATTTATTCAACCAAAATCCCTCCAAAGAAAAGACCAGAGGACACAGCGGGGAATACCAGGCAACCATTTATTCACTGGAAACAGGCATGATGCATTTCAGCGTATGTGCCTTCCTCAGATGCCTGATTACCCTGGGATACACTCGCCCCCTTCTTTAAATGTTCTGCGGTGCTCCAATTGGCTGGAGTATAGCAAGCTCCGTTTTTAGTGATTGCAGCGGTGGTCCGATGTTTCAAAGACTCCAAATCCCAGCATACACTTCCCCAGTAAGTGTTGGTTACGGAGCTGAATAAGGCTTTAATAAGCGCTGATGTACCTGGCAAAGAAGGGAGATGGCAAATATGAGCCGAGTGAGTCCCGTAATAAAAGTGTTTGTGGCTGCCTCGGGTCCCCAACGCCTCAACCCCAAGCACAAAATCCAAACAGGGCAGTGACGTCGATACACAATGGTCCAACATCCCCGTGCAGTCACGGCCTGCTCACAGCAGCGGCCACTAGTCTTGCATGTTCCTGAGGTGGGCCAGCAAAATCCAATCCCTTGGTAAGTTTTGCCACGATGCCATTATTTTTGCAGGCCACTTGCGAGACGGGTCCTCTGTACACGCGCTATGGTCAATATATATATATATATATCCAGCTCCCCACACAAGTAGAATGGACCAGCACTCACGTCACTTAAATCCTGCCTTTGTCAATGTTGGCCGGGCGCCATTGTCATGGCGATATTTAAACACATGATAGTATCATCATTCAGAAAACGGACAAACAGAAAATTACATTGCTGTCGGCGCCATCTTGGCGCATGTTTGGGACTTAATTCATTTTTTACTCTATAAGACAATCTATGTGTATTACTCCATAAACATATAATGTTTCTAACAAAATCATTCAGGAAATTGATTGTAAACAATCTTATGTTACAATATTCACATACACAGCTTTACACAGCTTTATATATTCACATATTTACAATCTCCCCGCTAAGCGCGTAAATCTGTTATCCTAATAACCACTGGGAGGTATGACATTCGACCAGGCACCTAATCATAGGTTTACCATAATATCGCCCTGGATGGGCTGTGAACCTGGTACTGCCTCACGGGTAATAATCCATGTAGGCTAATAACCTAATAAAATGAAATCGAGCTGCGGTGACCACATAATAATCAAGCTATGTTGCGTGTCTTATCCTGCCCTGAATGGGCATGTACTCTCAACATAAGATGTTACATCCTCACACGTCCCTTATTATGTCTGTGACAGGCCCATATGATGCCTACAGATCTATCAGGTCCCTAAATGAACAGCAAGCTCCTCCCCGCTGTTCAGTCCCCCTGGAAATTTGCATTGGAGTTCTAAAATGAATCTTGACTCCAGCCTCCTTAATCTCTTCTCCCTGTCGCCTCCTCTGACATCTCTAGGAACATTATCTAGGCAGAAATACTGCAAGAGCGCCCTGTCGCTTTTATGATGGCTCGCAAAGTGCAGAGCAACCGGATAGTTGGTGTCGTTGCTGGCAATGGCCCTTTGATGCTCTAGGATCCTCATCTTCACCTGATTGATAGTGCTCCCCACATATCGGAGGTTGCACGGACATACCAAGCAGCAGGCGCGGCCAGTGGTAGGAGTGCCGGTCGGGCGGTGACGTGGGGCGGGGGAGGGGCAGGGTGGGGGGTAGTAAACTACGGATGAAGGCCGAATACAGGTAAGTGAACATTTAAATAAATAAAACGAATTTCGTTGCGCGCTGCATCGCATTTGGCGATGCAGCGCTCTGCGAAGTTCGTTTTATTTATTTAAATGTTCACTTACCTGTATTCGGCCTTAATCCGTGGTTACTACCCCCACCCTGCCCTCCCGCCCCACGTCACCGCCTGACGCACTCCTACCACGGGCCGCGCCTGCCAAGCAGTATACCACAAATGTGGTACTGCATGTCATAAATTACGTAATCTTCCTTGCTGTCTTCATCCCAGGTACCTCATATGAGGTAATTCTTTTACTGGTAGCACAAGCCCTGCATTTACCACAGGGAAAGGAGCCATGTAAGTCCGCCAGACCCTGTTGTGGTTTAACTGTCACCAAGTGACTCTCCACTAGATGATCTTTTATGGACCTAGATCTTCTGAATGTTATTCCTGGTTGCTCTGGTAGATCTTTCCCAATAACTACATCTGACTTAACAATCCGCCAGTTCCTGTGCATAATTGCCCTGACTTTACTTGCCGCGTTGGAATAACGTGTAATCATCCTGAAATTATTAGTGTTCCCTTTCGTGTCTTGTTTGCCTTCACTTTGTATGAGATCAATCCTGTTCTTACTCTCTTCTTTAAGTTGTGCTGCCTTTAATGTTTTATGTGGGTAACCCCTCACTTTGAAAAGACTCAAACTCTGGCTTGCTGCTCTTAAATAATCTTCTTGCTTCGAGCTGTTCCTCTTGATCTGTAAGAGTTCCCCATAGGGGATACTCTGGATCAAGTTCTGTGGGTGACTGCTGGTCCCATGCAGGACAGAATTACCCGCTGTCTCCTTCCTATATAGGGCTGTGTGTAGTTTGTTCTCACTCACAAAAACCTTCAAGTCTAAGAAATTCACTTGTGTGGTGCTCAACTCTCCTGCAAACTTCAGATTTAGATTATTGTCGTTTAGACAGGAAACATATTGTTTCGCAGACTCCATTGACCCTCTCCAAATTATGAAGAGGTCGTCAATGTACCTCCTCCAACATACGATACTCTCCACCCACTCATCCATACAAGCAGTGATGTCATTTGAGATGTCATCAGTGATGTCACTGACCATGTCATGAGGGATGTAATGTGTGACATCATCAGCAGTGCATTGCGGGGGCGCGAGTTATAGTTAGCTCAACTAACTATAACGGCCGAATTTCTCTGGTTTTGTACGAGTGCAATGTTTAACTAACTATAACATCCCTGAAACCCATGGTTTTTTTCAGTGAATTTCAAAGGTTTTTAAATGCTAATTTCTAACTATAACGTCCCTGAAACCTGTGTTTTTTTCAGTGAATTTCAAAGGTTTTTAAATGCTAATTTCTAACGATAACGTCCCTGAAACGTGTGGTTTTTTCAGTGAATTTCAAAGGTTTTTTAAACACTAATTTCTAACTATAACGTCCCTGAAACCTGCGGTTTTTTCAGTGAATTTCAAAGGTTTTTAAATGCTAATTTCTAAGTATAATGTCCCAAAAATATATTTTTTTAGTTTTTTAATTGTTATAAAAATAATATAATATTTTCTCTTTTCTAAAATATAAATATATATATATATAATTTTTTTTAAAGTGGATTTGCGTACCGATCGTGTACCTGTCTCGGTGGGTGCGCGAATCCAAGATTTTTGCCGCCATATTGGTTAAGTCGTGTAGGATGCACGTTTGGTATGCAACGGGTGCGCAGATCTTTGGCCCGCGTAATATCACGTACGTAGATCTGGGGGTCGAGCCGGGTGCGCGAATCCATCGCAAATCTTTAAGTTTTAAAAGTATATGTATATAACTTTACTATATATATTATACCAAGGCATTATTTAAGATAATTCTAAATATCATATATTTGTAACTGGAATAAAGATATATCATTGTTAAATATATTTTTGGGAAATCGCGCTGGGTGGGCGCCGGTTGTGCGCCAGGTTCGCGAATCTTGTTCTGGCGTAACGTCACGTACATAGTTCCGGGGGGGCGGTCGCGCCGGGTGCGCAAATCCATCGCAAATCTTCAAGTTTTAGAAGTATATGTATATAACTTTATTATATATATTATACCAAGACATTATTTAAGATAATTGTAAATATTATATATTTGTAACAGGATTAGAGATATATTATTGTTAAATATATTTTTCGAGAATCACGCTGGGTGCGCGCTGGTTGCGCGCCGGGTGCACGAATCCCATGTGACTTCAAAATAAAGCATTTTATTGGTAAAGACCCTTTTGATTCTAGAACTTGAAGGACCCCGCCCATTTTTTTCTCATTCATTGAAGAGCATCTTAGGAGACACACCTATTGTCTTCTGGTCCTGCTTGCCTTTTTTTGGTGTTTTTTTTAAACAGAACTGAAAATGGCAGCTGGTGGTGCACCAGTACAGCTTCCCCCTGAAGAAGAAGAAGACGTGGAGGAACCTGTAAAGAAGAGGTATGAAAGTGTTATATGGGCATTTTTCTCTATACCTCCAGGAGAAAAAAAAGTAAATGCCGTAAAGTTATGGGCACTATTTGCCAAAATGTCCCCTCACGAGGTTCTGAAAAAAATATTCCTGTGGGACGTCGTCAATGTTGAAACATCTACAAACTATACATCCTCGACGTCTAGCTAAGGATCAGCTAAGACGGGAACAAGAGAGGCAAAGAAGCGACGACAACACTGCTGGACCAAGCACGTCAGGTGGTTCAACACGTTCTACCACAGCCAACATCTTGCCAGAGTTCGCTCGAGTGGAACAGCGTTGCATAAAATGCAAATAAATTCTCTGCTTTGGTGAACAATCACTGGACGCTGTCCTGTTTGCTATAAGAAATCACCACTGCTAAAAAAAAAAATTCTATGCAATGAGTTTATAATTGCATAATTTTTTCATCATGTTCACTGTTGGTTCTGTTTATTTATTTATTTATTTTTTTAAAAACACCCCAAAAATTCAAAATAGGGTTTAAAAAATAGAAGAAAATATAAAACAAAAAAAGAAGAAAAAAATGGTTCTTTTCAGAACCGCCTAATTGGTTAAAAATAGACAAACTTGTATGTGTTCTATGAATGACTCTTATGGTAATATCTGAGTCATTGTATGAGTGAATAAGTACTGTCTCAGTGAATGAATGAGTGCAGCAGTATTGCCTGAGTCATTAAATGAGTGCATTGATAGTGTTTGAGAGAATTAATGAGTGCTGTAGTAGTCCCTGCCTCATTGCATGTGTGTATAGGTAGTGCTTGACTTATTGCATGAGTGTATGGATAGTGCCTGGATGACAGGAGGAGTGCAAAGGTAGTGTCTGGGTTATTCCATGAGTGCATAAGTAGTGCCTGGGTGATTGCGTTATTGCAGGGGTAGTGCCTGAGTGATTGAAGGAGTGCATAGCTAATGTCTGTGTGATTGGATGAGTGCAGGAGTAATATCTGGGTGATTGAAGGAGTGCATGGGTAATGCCTGGGTGCATGGGAGAGTGCATGGGTAGTGCCTGGCTGCATGTAGGACTGCCTGAGTACTTCGTGGGTGATTGGAGGAGTGCATAAGTAGTAGCAGGGTGATTGCATGAGTGCAGGAGTAGTGCGTGGATGATTGGAAGACTGCAAGGGTAGTGCTTGGTTGATTGCATGAGTGCTGCAGAAGTGCCTGGGCACATATATGACTGCATGGGCAGTGCCTGAGTGATTGAATTAGTGCATGGGTAATACCTGGTGATTGCATGAATGCAGGAGTAATGTCTGGGTGAATAAAGGAGTGCATGGGCAGTGCCTGGGTGATTAGATGAGTGTATAGGTAGTGCCTTGGTGATTTTATATGTGCATAGGTAGTGCCTGGGTGATTGGAGGAGTGCATGGATAGTGCCTGGATGACTGGAGGAGTGCAAGGGTAGTGTCTGGGTTATTCCATAAGTGCATAAGTAGTGCCTGGGTGATTGCGTGACTGCCTGGGTAGTTCCTGGGTGATTGGAGGAGTGCATGAGTAGTAGCAGGGTGATTGCATGAGTGCACGAGTACTGCGTGGATCATTGGAAGACTGCATGGGTAGTGCTTGGTTGATTGCATGAGTGCTGCAGATGTGCCTGAGCACATGTATGACTGCATGAACATTGCCTGAGTAATTCAAGTAGTGCATCGGTAATGCCTGGGTGATTGTATGAATGCAGGGATAATGTCTGGGTGAATAAAGGACTGCATGTGCAGTGCCTGAATGATTAGATGAGTGTATAGGTAGTGCCTTGGCGATTTTATAAGTGCATAGGTAGTGCCTGGGTGATTGGAGGAGTGCATGGATAGTGCCTGGATGACTGGAGGAGTGCAAGGGTAGTGTCTGGGTTATTCCATGAGTGCAGGAGTAGTGTGTGGATGATTGGAAGACTGCATGGGTAGTGCTTGGGTGATTGGAAGAGTACATAAGTAGTCTCTGGGTGATATTATAAGTATATAGATTCAGGCTAGGTGAATGGAGAAATGCTTGGATAGTGCATGTGTGATGGTAGGAGTATGAGAATAGTGTCTAATTATATAGATCAGTGCATGGGTAGTATTTGAAAAAATGGATCAGTGCAATAAAAATGACTGAAAACATTACTTCATATTATTATGCTTATTACATTATTTCATCTTACCTTCTTTATTCAAATACATACCAAAGTCAGTAAAACTATTTTACAGTTGTTTTGTTGTAAACTGAATTTAAAATGTTTTCAAGGTTTACTATTACTTTCTGTAATAAAAAGAAGGAAAACTGTTATTACATATAATATTATGGTTTTCAGAACACAACATAATTTTACAATTACATAACATATTCAGTGTCTCTTTTTTGCTGTTTTCAGATTCTAGTGAATTTCACCATACACAGTGATTTCAACGTAGATCATCATATAACAGCGGGGAAAAAAATACAATCAATGTGATTGTAAAAAAAAAAACAAATCTGTGTCCAAAACATTTACAACAAATTCAACTATCTGTTTACCTATCTACAGTTTCTAAATTACATTCTTCATCTACATTAAATTATTTATTTCTCTGAAGTACATTTTCTAAAATATACACTCTCATTTACATTGCATATAATATAAAGATCAAATATATAAACTAGTTCCTTCAAACACAATTTTGCAAATGCAATAAAAAATAGCACAAATAATAATCCAAACAGTAATTGTTCACATCTTCCCAATAGGCCGAACAATGTTTCCAAATCCATTTGCATTGATAATATCCAAAATAAACTCATTATTTTGTGTTCACATCTTCCCAATAGGCTGAATTATGTTTTCAAAATTTTGGCATCAAAAATATCAGATCTGAGTTTAGTAATTCGTAAGGCAACCTACCTTTGAATTCCAAATGGGCATCATTGCAATGTGTCGATCCTTTATTGCACTTTAAATACACAGTATAGTGTCCAGATGTTGTAGTAGGTCCATCATGGAATATAATAGCAACTGCTTTAAAAGTTCTTCCTGAAATTGACACTTGACCTGCCACAAACTTTTTTATTTTAGTTTCCAATTTTCTTTCATTTTCTCTACAACGCTGTAGCATTAAAATGACATATTTTCCAAACCTTTCTATATATAATGTTGACAACATTTCTGATTTACAATGAGAACATTTCATATCTTGATTAGCTGCTTTTACTAATTTGTTAAAAGACACTGATTTGCAATCTGGTATTGTCAAATATATGAATCGTTCAGTGTCTATTTAAGTGGTAGAACAAAATGAACACTCTTCACATTTATGATCCCATCTGTAAGTTACTCCAAACAAATTTTCAATTTCTATTCCTTCTTCTTCCAATACTGCAAGCATAAATATAAGAAATTCTTGTGCATTTTGTTGTATATTAAGTGTAAATTGCGAAGAACCAGTAAATATATCCAAAAGATGCCGAATGTCAGAAGCAGTATGGATTTTAGTTCTATCAGTTACCAACTTTTGAAAAATATTATGCAGTAAAGTACAGAATCTTTTTTCTCGATTTTCCAAAATTTCATGATGAAGAACCTCTAGATAAAAGACAACATTTACAATTATATTAGCATAGCAGTTGATACCTGAACTATTTTCTAACTGGTATCCTACAATATCATCAACAGTGTCCATTTTCATTTTCTTTGCAGCGTCATCATTCTCTTGAATTGTTTTCTTTTTTTGAACCTTACTAGAATATTTCTCATATTTCCGTTTTGGGCACACTACACGTTTTTCATATACGGGATATTCACCTAAGTTAGGAGCATACAGTCTTCTTAACCGATTATACTCTCTTACACAATTTGCATCAGCACTAACCTTTTTCTCATCAAAATCAATCAAATACAAACCAGATAATGTTCTTACTCGAGACAATGCAACATATACCATACCTTCTTTAAACACTGTACTTCCAATATTCACCAAAGCACTGTCTACACTTAAACCTTGAGATTTATGAATGGTCATTGCATATGCTAAAGAAAGAGGAAACTGTTTTCTACGAACATACAAGGGGCATATTCACAAGGACTTATCACCGAGTTATCGGCACTTTAGCGCAGCAAAAGTGGCGATAGAATTACCGCCCCATTCGCAAGCTGGTGCTAACTGCCTACATCGCCACATAACCCGCGATAGCTGCCGCAAAAAACATTGCCACGGTTGACCCCGCCAACTAACGCTAATGAGATGCAGAATAGGCGTGTCCGTGCAAAAACATACGAAAAGACAACACCGCGCGATTCACAACGGACAGCCAGATCTGCGATGCGAGTCAAAAACAGGCGATAACCCGTGGTAGCAGCAGGGATTTAACACCTGCCTTTTGATGGTGCTAAGCAGGACGACTACCTGCACCACAAAACGGAGCCCAGCCCACAGCCACACCCGAAGAACAACAGATGCCATGGAGCCACTGCTCATGCAGCTCGGAGACCCTAGAGGCCCACAACACCAACCGCCACCAGCCCCAGGCCCCCCCACCCCCTGTGCCCTCCCCCGGCCCACCCACCCCGGACAAAATCACGAGAAAAAAAAGAGCCCGATTTCGCACAAATACAACAACAAACATACATGTGTGGTCAGAATAAGGAGAAACAAACATTCAACTTTGAAATTCCCACAACATAATTTTATTAATACACAACACAAAACAACAATTCTGAAGAATCCATGCGGATCCACTCCGGACAATCTGGAAGTCACAGCCTGCAAGAAAAAACCGAGATAAGAACGTGTGTCATGCGCTGATCAAAGGACAGAGAGAGAGAGAAAGAAAGAAAGGGAGAGAGAGAGAGAGAGAGAAAGAAAGGGAGAGAGAGAGGGAGAGAGAGAAAGAAAGGGAGAGAGAGAAAGAAAGGGAGAGAGAGAGAGAGAGAGAGAGAGGGAGAGAGAGAGCGAGAAAGAAAGGGAGAGAGAGAGAGAACGAAAGGGAGAGAGAGAGAGAAAGAGAGGGAGAGAGAGAAAGAGAGGGAGAGAGAGACAGTGAAAGGAAGAGAGGGAGAGAGACTGCTGCCCATTCGCACCCCGGCCCCACTGCTCACCTTCCACCACCGGTGTGTCTCCAACCACGTGCCGGTGCACGCTCCGAGCCCGGGACACGCGACCGTGGCAGCCTCCACATCACGCGGACCTGCCCTGCGGCCCACTAGGTCACACACCTGAATCTGGGCCTTGAGTTCGGAATGGGAGAGTCCATTACAGTGCACACGCCATCATCACAGGCTGCACACCCGCTCAGCTCCATAGGTGCCACTAACTCTGTGAACCGTGAGGCAACGCCACGTGGCGGTAGGCCCGCGTCGCACGCAGGCTCCGGCCTACACTGCAGTCCACTAGGTCCCCTCTCTGAAATCGAGTACACAGCAAATAATTGCAGAGTCCAATTCATTGCACACGGCATCATCGCCTGTCCGCTCCTGCGCACACATGCTGCTGCACCCCAGCCCCTCCCTCCGCCCAGTGGTGAATGTCTGCCCCTGCGCACCCAGGCCCCACTGCTCACCTGCTGCCACCGGTGTGTCCCCAAGAGCGCACACCACGTGCCGGTGCTAACTCCAAGGCCGGGGCCCGCAGCCTTGGCAGTCCCCACATCATGCGGCACACCCCTGCGGTCCAGCTGGTCCCACACTTGATACTGGGTCTTGAGTCAGCAATGGCAGAGACCATATCAGTGCACACGTCATCATCGCAGGCTGCACACCCGCTCAGCTTCATAGGTGCGACTAACCCTGTGCAACTCAAGCCAGCGCCACGTGGTGGAAGGCCCGTGACGGCCGCCGGGGGCAACTAACCCTGTGCGCCACAAGTCATGGACCCTCCATGATTGAGTCCCGTTGCGTGTATGTTGTCAGGTCACCTCCGGCAGTGGGGAATGTGACGTTGCAGACCCCTTTTATTGGCGGTGTCACATGGCCCGTGACGCATCTGCTGGATTGGTGTGGTGTGTGTGCAAACCTGCCCTCAGGGAGTGGCCGTGGCATGCTGGCAACTAGACCAGTGACCAGCAGATCCCAAGCGTGGAATCCTGGGACATGTAGCTATGTCGTCCCCCTCGGAGCGTAAGCGTAGTGGTCTGGCCTGGCGTACGCCGGACCAGCGTCGGGCGTGCAAGAATGATCCCGGGGCTCTGGGCGCTGGTTCAGTCCTGTCCGGACAAGGAAGTGACGAATGCGTGTATCCCTGATGTAGTGGCTACGCCGCCCGGAACGCAATCAGCAATGTAGCACCCAGTGACTCATGTCCCATGATGTGTGCAACATGGATGTCAGGGGGAATCACTGACCCAACACACATCCACACTTACATACTTGAATGATTGAAGACATGACACAACTGTGCAATAGTGAATGATTTATTGTCATCCAGTGGAGTGTTGCAGCTGGAGCAGTACAGGGCCATGCAGACCCCACTTCACATCTTAGGCACGTGGCGGGCCAGCCAGAGTCCTTCAGGGCATGACAAGTACATCGGAGAGGAAGAGTCCAGACCGCAGTCTGATCGCTGTGTCATCGGTCATCTAACAGAATATGGCAGTCCATGTCGTGGTCCAAGGTGAGAGTCAAAGAGTGCATCGGGGGGCAGTGGAAGGTCATGATGCCAAGGGCAGAACCAAGATGACACAGGCCAAACGGGTGGGAGGAATGCTACTGCCGTCTCATGATCAAGAAGTCTGGATCATCCACATCCTCGTCCTCTGATGTGTGCTCTGCCTCACCTGTGGGTGCTGCAGTTCTGGCTGCAGCACTGTGTGCCACTGACACATCAGGGGCCGGAGGTGGATTTTCGGCCACACAGTGTGGCAGTGACACATCAGGTGCAGGAGTAGAAATGTCTGCCGCACTGTGAGGCACTGACACACCTGGGGGCGCAGATGTGGATGGTGTAGGAGCAGCAGCATCCATCTGCGCCAGGCCTTGTGGCAGCAATGCCATGACGAGGATCTGGGGCATGGTATATCCCAGCTACATTTTGCTGATGTGCAGCAGTGACAGCCAACCTTTCCGCCTCCATCCGCACCATGTCCTCAATGAGCCTCCGCATTTGTGCCAAATCACTGCTGAGATCGCTGGAGCAACTCTGACTTGACAGGTGTTCTTGTCTCCGAGTCAGGACTCCAGCGATGTCGGCCAGGGCTCGTTGGAGACCATGGAGCGGACTGTGGGTGTCCGTCAGGGACTGTAAGTGGTCCCCGAAGGAACGTAGATACCCATGGATGGCATCAAGTTTGGCTGCCAGGAGGTCAAACCCCACCCGCACCTGATCAGCCAGCTTCTCCTGGGCCTCTAACACACGGGTTTGGAAGGCCAGGTGTGTTCCATGGGGGTCCTGGGAGACAGCCGGTGTGGCAGGTGCTGCCTGCTGTGTGGTCTGTGCAGGGGGTGGGGTCTCCTCGATGCAGCTGGGCTGCCCTGATCCTGGAGGTGGGGAGCCGATGCGGGCGATGAGGTCTCTGAGGGCTTCGGTGTCGATGCTGGGGTTGTCATCCTCGTCATCAGTGTAGAGTTGTTGGGTCTGCTCTGCAGGTGTGTTGATGGTCCCTCTGCAATGTTAAGGGGAGATGCTGCATTACATCGTGTTGACATGTTTGTCCAGGCATTGTACAAGTTCACATACAGACTGCATGACGAGGTACATTGTGACTGTGTAGGGGGTGATGCCTGTTAGATGCGGGACAGTTGACATTTCTACACCATCAGGGATGTGAGGTTGTACTTGTGCAGTTTCATCTCACATCCCCCTGCTATGGCAAATGTTATTGGCCAGTAACTTCACACAAGCGGCAGCAGTTTTGCCCTCTGTCCTGTTGTTCACGTGTTGCAGTTTGTACCACATTGTTGTCTATGCTGCTGTGCTCTGACTGTCATATGTGTGTGCTGCAGTTTTGTGAAAGTCGCACCTGCAGCTCTGATTCTGCTATCTCTTGTCCCTTGCAGGCGGTGTGCCTTTGTCTTCTGTGTCCATGCAGTGTTGAGACGTTACCAGACTTGGGTGGATGTGTGTCTTGGTGGGAGTGGGGACTCTGGGGCATGGTTTGTCCGCAGCTGTGTTGTTGACGTCAGGGGTTGATTGTGCACGTGGATGTGTCAGAGTGTGACCTGCTCCTTTACGGATGTGGTCCAGACTCAGCCACCTCAGTGTCATTGCGTGCACCATGCCATGGTAATCGGACTGAAGGCATGGGATTCGTCATGCAGTGTCACTTACGTTGTCAGTGTGGCTCACGGACCAGCAGCTTGTCTTGGTTCAGCACATGTGCATGGGTTGTATGCGAGCTGTGTGATGTGTGGGGTGGGCCCACTCTGGGCAGATAGTCGAGGGTGACGTACTTGGTGTTCCTATGTGTGCTGCAGTATGGCAAGGGGATCAGGGACATGATCCGAAGTCAATGTGGGTGTGCAGTGTGGCCTGCTTATTTGTGCATGTGTGCCATTGTGCCCATCTCCCCCCGTCCCCCCAGTCCATGGTCGCTACTCATCCTGTTGCTGTTGTGTCCGGTCCTGTAGGGCAGTGTCCGGGCCCCCAACTCCTGCCACCGTATCCACACTGATGACTGTCGACACCATCTCCTCCATCTCATCCAGCTCCTCCTGCGGCGCAGGACTACCACCTCCAGTCTGCATTGCTGCTTTGAGGTTGTTGGCGAGTTTGCTCTTGGTTTTGCGCTTGGTATCAGTCCATCGCCTCTTGACCTCGTCCATTGACCTCCTCTGCACTCCGACAGCATTCACCTTGTCCAAGATGGACTGCCATATTCCATTTCTTGTGCCCAATGACACGGTGGAGGTGATGAACAGTTGTTGATGGTGTCCTATCACCTCCGTGACCAGGATCTGATTCTCCTGCGGACTGAACCGTGGCTTCTTCTTCTTCTTGTCCTTCCCTGTCCCCGAGGGCCCTGGCTGGGGCTCCGGGGGGGTTGTGGGGTTCTGATCGTCCCCTGTGCCTGCTCCGCCTGACTCCATCATGCTTCGCTGTTGGTGTTTTTTTGTTTGGTGTTTTTTCTTCTGTTTTTGTAGTGATTTTTCACGCATGACGTGTGTGTATTGCAGGCCTTGCGCGCCTTATCGCGGATTGTCTCTTCGTGATTGGGCCCATCGCAACTTTTTTCGCGTTAGGGTTTGGATTTTTATCGCCGTCGCGCTAGTTGTTTTGCGGACATTTGCCGCATTCGCGTGTGGATATCACACGGTATCGCCGTGTTGTGAATGCCACGTTAACACGGCGTTATTTTCCGCTTGATGGACTGCGATGTGAGAAGTTGCGGTAAGCTATTTTGGCGATGTTTATCGCACGTTCTTGTGAATATACCCCCAAGTCTTTTACAAGCAAAAAACGAACAGCACAACGTCCAATCTGTTTTACCTCTTCAATCTGATCAAATTTAATCTTCAAAAATTCAATTCCATCTCTGTTCTGAAAATTTACAAAATCAACAACTTTTCCCATTGCTCCATTTACTAAACCTTTTTCTACATCCAAATTACGCCGTAATATTACCAGACAGTTTACACATACATATAAAGTCTTTTCTAAACCAGCAGTCTTAGATACAGACTTCTCCAATCCAATTTTGACTGTAATTTCTCTGAGAGAAGATTAGTAACTCCTTCGTGTTCCATTTTATCAATGGCTTCCATTTTCACTATTGGTTGTTTCTCCAGTTTCAAAAGTTCTTGATTGAATGTAGAACACTCTTGCAGTGTTGTCATTAGGCAAACTATAGACTTCTTTTCTCCATTTTTTTGTACATTATTTCAGGTGCAATATTTTCATTTGGAAACAAGTTTGTTAGTAGCTGACTTTGTAAAGCTTCTTTACCATGTTTTGTCAAAACACCAATTCTAATATCTTGAAGACTGTTTCCATAATGTTCATCACTTGCTTGTCGCATATTCTTAATAAGTTCTTTATATTCAAAAAAAGACCAAATGTTCACATTTTCAATACTTCCCAAAGATTTCTTAGTGTCTTCATGGACAAGTGTTTTAAAAACTGGTTGTCCTTTCACAGGAGTAAGTTGTAGTAGATCGCTGAATACAATTACATGTTTTCCTACAAATAAAACATCATAAACTGTTTTTAAAATCTGTTGCATTCTTAAATGTACAAAGGCAAGCATTAAGTTTGAGAGCATGCTCACCTCATCAATGATCAGAAGTTTCATTTTCTTTAGTACTCTTGAAACTTCATAACAAGCTTCTCCAGATAGCTTGTGATATTCCAACTTATTTTCATGTTCAACTGGTAGCATTAGTAATCGATGTAATGTAATCCCTTTAATGTTATGTGCTGCTAGCCCAGTTGGAGTGGTTACAACACAAGATAAATGTGATTCAGTGGTTTTCTGTAGATAACTGGTCAAAACTTTAATTAAGAAACTTTTTCCTGTTCCAGCTTGCCCACTGATATACATTCGAATAGGTTTAAATGATGTGCATTGGCATTCTTTTTTCATGCAGTAAACCATGCTGTATCTGTTGTGTAACTTGCTGATATATTTCTTTTTGTTCAATATTTAGTTGTTCTTCCAAGTTTCCCAACTCAATAATATCCTGTTGTGCTTGTTGCATTGCCGTTTCTACTTCATTCATGGCTATTGCTGCTTCATTTTCAAGAATTGGTTGTCCTAGTGGATCTTGACTTAGTGAAGCAGAACTTTGACTATCTTGAGAACTATCTCTAGCTATTTCAGCTACAATACTAGTTTCTTGTTCAATCTCTTCATTCAACATTTGTAGATAATTTGGAAAAATTGTGCATTCAATGCTATCCTTACATGCATTAAAAGAATCTTCATAGCAGTCAAAATCTCCAAGTAATTCAATTTCAGTACGCTAAGGCTTGAAGAGTTGCAGAAGTGCTAAATAGAAAAATTCTCTTTTATCTGGAGTATCACAACTGAGTTTCCTGTGATTAATAAGATTTCCTTTGGCATGTTTTACCAAACATTCATCACATCCAATTACTGCATATTTTTCTTCATTTATATTTTCTGTAACATTTCTCTTAAAGTTGTAATGTTGCAGTACTTCATAGAGGCATACGTTTTCCAGATGTGGACTTCTTTTAGGATCGTACGTATCCAACATATTAGTTTTAACAATATCTGTACTTTCTGGTTCATTCAATGCTAAGTTTTCAATTTCTTGTACAGATTTCGATTTCGTGTTCCAGCAAGACCTAGTCTTACCCAAATGATTCCTCTTGACTTTGAATATAAACTTGCAGAGGTCAACTGATCCGAACATTCGTACGATCCAATCTCTCGATGGGAAAGCATCTTCAAACTAAAGCTGTACAATTTGTTACTAAGAGTTTTCTTCTTGTGAAATTTCTTCCCACACTTCTTTCAACTCTGTCTTTTCAGATTTGGTTATATATGATGTAACATAGCGAGCAACAGCAATTGAATTATCTGCAACATATTGGATATCCATATTTGCAATCCACGTCGTAAAATTCACTGGATTGTAGTCATTAATATTCTTTGAATCTTCAGTTCTTTTTATGTTGTAAGTATTCTTCGGAGATTTCCGAGTTATAGTATGCCTTACTGCTGACATAAAACTGTTGACTCTTCCTCTTGAAATTACTGGACGTGGGAAACCAAAACGACATTTTGTATAAAATTTTCCCTTTGACTTGTATTTCCGTCGACAATATTTCCCACATCGATGACTTTGAAACCGTAAAACTTGCTGTCTCAAGTTGTTTTCTCCTCCTTCTTTTGGTATGGCACAGGTAACATATTTTTCAATGAAAGACAAAACACTTTCATAACTATCAGTTCCAAATTTTGGTGCATTCTTGATCCATAACAGCATGTGAATATGAGGTGCACCTCTGGCTTGGTACTCCTTTCTCCAAAAGAAATCAATAACTTCTCCAAGAGGTGCATTATTTTTATTGCAGATAAAAGACATCATAGCTTGAAACCTATGATTGAAATATCTGCACACATTTACAGGATCCAAGGAACACAGTTCTCCAGCTGTTTTCAATTCAATGTTTTTACATTTAAATTTGCTTCTCTTAGAAATTCAAGTAAATCGTCCCATGCGTACTCAGCACAGCTAAGTGTAACAAACCACGTAGGGGTTCCTAAGTTCCTTAACATACATTTAAGTTCTCCGTGACGACGATACCAATACTCATTAGTACCACGTTGACACGCCATCAAATTAATTAACTGAGATTCTAAATGATCGTCTCTTTGTTGAACTTTCCCCAAAAATTCCTTTGCAGAAAGATGTGTAAGATGAACTCCTGTTTTTAATATGTGGTTCACTGCATATGAAAGTCCAGACAAGTCACTTTCAAACAGAAGATGAAATAAATATGGAACACACTGTCGAAATCTTGGATCTTCTGAGTACAATCTTTGTTGAATGGCATTCTGAAGCTGGAATCTGTACTGGTCGTTCATCATATCGTCCACCTTTTCCAGTGGGGAAGAGCTGTAGAAAACAACGAGCTTCTAAACTTTTTTCCCAAACTCTCATGGGAGTTCCCTTCGCTTTCTTCATTTGGAATAATTCAATAGTGTTTCCAATCACTTCTTTTGAATGTAAAGGATGTATACTATAATGTTCATAAATTTCTTCACTCCTGGAGTTGTCCACTTTTCGATTTGGCCAGTTGAAATTTCTCTATCATCTTCTAAAGATATTTCTTGTTCTTTCAGATATACATTTTTATAATAAATATTGTTTTGTATAAGATATAACGTAGCCTTTTGAACTTTGGTGACATCTACTATCTCTTGCCATATTTTCCGACTCTTTGTTGGTACACCATTAACTAGAATAAGTACAGGTTCACTTTCCTCTCTCTCTACACCAACAGTTTCAATATTTTTCTTAAAATCTAAAGGTAAATACACAACTCTTCCTTTTAAACCTCTTTGTAAATCTGTTGGAGGTAGCTTACCTGTTTTAGGCTCCATACGAACTATAGCCTGAAACGGGTGCACAGATTGAATAAGAATGGACTCATATGTATTTAAATCTACCAGTTCCGGAGGAATAGCTACCAATTCTAGGTTATTATGTACAGCTCTAGCTGGCATTTTGTTCTCTTCTAATTTGCTGTAACAATATTTACAAATACGTTGATCACTACCCAACTCAAAGCGACCTTCCACCAACAAATAAGCACCAAATTGCTCCCACTTATCATTGTTTTCCTTTTCACTTTTTAAATACACATCAACATTCCTAGTTTGACTTCTATAGTGAGTACGTCGACAACAAATACAAACATAGTTTGGTTTTTCAAAAGAAACTGCCTTAAACTTTATAATTTCTTCTGCAAACTTCTCAGTAGTACTATCTTCCACCTCTTCTTCAACACCTACGCTTATGAAACTCTCACTTTCTCTACACTCCTCTTGAGGACCAAAGAAACGACACTGTATATCATCACAAACTTTTTTACATCCAATACTGAACCATGCAAAAGACCACTGTTCATTTCACTTAAAGATAATGCAGGACTTTTTACATAGTACAATATTCTTACTAACTTACGCATTTCTGAATGAAGTACTGCTAACATTCTTAAATGATGAAAAGTACTTTGACACACTTTTCTAGAAAGACAAGCCAGAGAATGACCCTGCAAATTACTATATTTTCTCACTTTACAAGGACCTAGTCCTTGTAATATCTTAATCTTCTGTTTAACACTTTTATTACCATAATCTCGTAAGAATTTTCGTAAAATATCAATAGATTCTTGTTGTATACTACAAATACTGCTACAATCCCACTTGTACACTGGAGCTTGTGTGCATCTCCCTTGAACCTCTTAGCTATTACTTCTTCCACATTTCTAGGAACCATATTTTCTTTTTCAATTGGACAACCGTTTTTAACCTCATAGTAACGACCCCTGGTATCAACTGCATGTACTAATGTACTTTGTTGAAAATAGCTTTCTTCATTAAAAAAAGGTTCAGTACTAGAAGTGTGCTTCCATTCACCCGAATTTATTTTGCAAAAGTTAGTTCTATTAACCAGTCTTTTTCTTTTACTTTTCTCCTTCATAAACTGCATTGTTTTATTCAATGTTTTCATTGTCTTCAATACTAATATAAACAATTTTCTTTTCAATTCAAAAGCCTTTTCGACTACACTTTCAATCTGTTGTTTCTTCTTGTAAAATACTGGTCTTCTTTTATATTTCTTGCAATCTTTCAATAAATTTTGTAGTACTCTACTTTTATACATTCTCTTCCTAATGTCTTTATATTCTTTCATCCTTTTTTCAACATGGATTGTTTTCCTAAAACCTGATTTTGCATTAATTTCTCCTTTTTTCTTTTCCTTCTGATTGCTTGTAGTAGTTTTCTTTCTCTTTTCGCCATTTTGAAAATCTTTTAGATTTTTAAAAGACTTTTAACAAATTCTTTTGTTCTCTTACCAGAAGACTTTTTCTTTAACGTCACATGTTGTACTTCATCTACTTTCTCTTTTCTCTATCCTTTAAATAGTTCTGTTTTCTTTGTTGTCTTTTCTTTTGATCTTTTCTTGTCATACTGAATATTTCTCAATAAATATGGAGAATTTCTAAAAAAAAAAAGAAAAAGGTTATTATCTTTCATAAATATTTAAAATATTATTAAAATAATTATATACAAATATTGTCATCTATAAATAAAGAAATATATTGAGTAGTGCATAGGTGAACAGATAAATGCAACAGTAGAACATGGATGATTCAACAACTGCAAGGGTAGCACATAACTAGTGTCTGAGTGATTGCATGACTGAAGGAGTAATATCTGGAGGATTAATGGAGTACATAGCAAATCAATGGGTGATTTTATAACTGCATAAGTACTGCTTGGGTGATTGCAGGAGTACTGAGGGAATGCCTGAGTGATTGAAGGAGTGCAAAGGTAGTGCCTGAGTGATTTCATAAGTGCATGAGTACTGACTGAGTGACTACATATGTACAAGGGTAATACCTATATGATAGAAGGAGTGCAAGGATCGTATCTAAGAGATTATATAAGTTTATAGATAGTAGCTGGGTGATTGAAAGAGTGCATGGGTAATACCTGGCTGATTGCATGAGTACATACGTAGTGCCTGGATGATTTTATGAGTGCAGGGGTAAAAACTTGGGTGATTGCATCAGTGCATATGTACTGCCTGGATCATTGGAACACTGAATGGGTAGTACTTCGGTGTTTTTATAACTGCATGAGTGTTGGGCCTAGCCAAATATAAAGCAGCAGACTATTACATGACTGAACCATAAGTCTCTCCATATTGTTAAAAGCATGCATACATACGTCTCTACCTTTTCAAATCATCATCTTATCTAAAAGAAATATGTATACAATATTTCTGGAATATAGTGAAACCTACAACTGAAACATGTAATAGATCTGCCTGAGTGATTGCATAACTTCATGAGTAGCGCTTGGGTGATTGAATGAGTTGAAGGGTAGTCACTGGACAATTGTAAGAGAAGATGGATAGTGACTGGCTAATTGCATGAGTGCACACATAAACGTTGAGTGTATGGACAAGTGTATGAATAGCACCTAAAGATATAGATGACTTATTGAGTAGTGTGTAGGTGAATAGATGAGTGCAACAGTAGGATTTGGGTCATTCTACAACTGCAAGGGTAGAGCCTGGATTATTACATAAGTGCATAGGTACAGCCTGCATGATTGCATGACTGCAGGAGTAGAAGATAACTAGTGCCTGGGTGATTGCATGACTGGAGGGGTATTATCTAGGGGATTATTGGAGTACATAGGAAGTGAGGGGGTGAATTTATAAGTCCATGAGAACTGCCTGGGTGATTACAAAAGTACTAAAGTACTGCCTGAGTGATTACAAGAGTGCAAAGGTAATGCGTGGGTGGTTTTATAAGTGCATGAGTACTGGCTGAGTGATTACATAAGTTCAAGAGTAGTGCCTGCATGATTCAAAGAGTGCAAGGATAGTGCCTGGGTGATTGAAGCACTTTATAGCTAATGCATTGGTGATTGCATGAGTACAGCGGTAACGTCTAGAGGATTTAAAGAGTACATACGTAACGCCTGGGTGATTGCATGACTACAGGAGTCATATCTAGGGATTTACATAACTACATAAAAAGTAACTGGGTGATTTTATAAGAGCATGGGTACTTCTTAGATGATCACAGAACTACTGACGTAACACCAGAGTGAACAAATGAGTGCAAAGGAAGTGCCTGGGTGATTTAATAATACCATGACTACTGGCTGAGTGATTACATAAGTACAAGGCTAGTGCCTGTGTGATTTAAAGAGTACAACATTAGTGCATGAGTGATTATATAAGTGCATAAGTAGTGGCTACATGATTCAAACAGTGCAAGGGTAATATCTTGGTAATTGCATGAGTGCATAGCTAGTGCCTGGGTGATTGCATGAGTGCATGGGTAATGCCTGGGTGATTCCATCAGTGCATATGTTCTGCCTGGATCATTGGAAGACTGAATGGGTAGTACTTGGGTGTTTTTATAACTGCATGAGTGTTGGGCCTAGCCAAATATAAAACAGCAAACTATTACATGACTCAACCATAAGGCTCTCTATATCGTTAAAAGCATGCATACATATGTCTCTACCTTTTAAAATCATCATCATATCTAAAAGAAATATATATACAGTATTTGCAAATTATACTGAAACCTAGAAACAGAGACATGTATATAGATCTGCCTGAGTGATTGCAAAACTCCATGGGTAGTGCTGGGGTGATTGTATGACTCCGAAGGTACTCACTGGGTAATTACAGGAGAAGATGGATAGTGACTGACTAATTACATGAGTGCAAACATAAAGGTTTAGTGCATGGATAAGTGTATAAATAGCACCTGAAGGCTTACATTACTCACTAAAAAGTGCCTAGGTGAATAGATGAGTGCAACAGTAGAGCCTGGGTGAGTATATGACTGCAAGAGTAGTGCCTGGATTATTACATGAGTGCATAGGTAGAAACTGCATGATTGCATGACTGCAGAGGTAGTACTTAACTAGTACCTGGGTGATTGCATAACTGCAGGGGCAATATCTGGGGATTACTGGAGTACATAGGAAGTGAGTGGATGATTTTTTAAGTCCATGAGTACTGCCTGGGTGATTACAGAAGTACTAAGGTACTGCCTGACAGATTACAGGAGTACAAAGGTAGTGCTTCAGTGATTTTATAAGTGCATGAGTACTGACTGAGTGACTACATAAGTACAAGAGTACTGCCTCTATGATTGAAGGAGTGCAAGGATAGTGCCTGGGTGATTGAAGCACTGTATAGCTAATGCATTGGTGATTGCATGAGTACAGAGGTAACGTCTGGGGGATTAAAGCAGTACATACGTAACGCCTAGGTGACTGCATGACTACAGGGGTAATATCTGGGGATTTACATGACTACATAGGAAGTAACTGGGTGATTTTATAACTGCATGGCTACTTCTTGGATGATTGCAAGACTACTGAAGTAGTGCCTGAGTGAATAAATGAGTGCATAGTTAGTGCCTGGGTGATTGCATGAGTGCATAGGTAGTGCCTGGATGATTTCATGAGTGCAGGGGTAAAGACCTGGGTGATTGCATCAGTGCATATGTACTGCCTGGATCATTGGAAGACTGCATGGGTAGTACTTGGGTGTTTTTATAACTGCATGAGTGTTGGGCCTAGCCAAATATAAAGCAGCAGACTATTACATGACTGAACCATAAGTCTCTCCATATTGTTAAAAGCATGCATACATACGTCTCTACCTTTTCAAATCATCATCATATCTAAAAGAAATATGTATACAATATTTCTGGAATATAGTGAAACCTACAACGGAAACATGTAATAGATCTGCCTGAGTGATTGCATAACTTCATGAGTAGTGCTTGGGTGATTGAATGAGTTGAAGGGTAGTCACTGGACAATTGTAAGAGAAGATGGATAGTGACTGGCTAATTGCATGAGTGCACACATAAACGTTGAGTGTATGGATAAGTGTATGAATAGCGCCTAAAGATATAGATGACTCATTGAGTAGTGTGTAGGTGAATAGATGAGTGCAACAGTAGGATCTGGGTCATTCTACGACAGCAAGGGTAGAGCCTGGGTTATTACATGAGTGCATAGGTACAGCCTGCATGATTGCATGACTGCAGGAGTAGTACATGACTAGTGCCTGGGTGATTGCATGACTGGAGGGGTATTATCTAGGGGATCATTGGCGTACATAGGAAGTGAGTGGGTGATTTTATAAATCCATGAGAACTGCCTGGGTGATTACAGAAGTAATAAAGTACTGCCTAAGTGATTACAAGAGTAAAACGTAGTGCGTGGGTGGTTTTGTAAGTGCATAAGTACTGGCTGAGTGATTATATAGGTACAAGAGTAGTGCCTGCATGATTGAAAGAGTGCAAGGATAGTGCCTGGGTGATTGAAGCACTCTATAGCTAATGGATTGGTGATTGCATGAGTACAGAGGTAACGTCTAGAGGATTAAAAGAGTACATACGTAACGCCTGGGTGATTGCATGACTACAGGAGTAATATCTGGGGACTTACATAACTACATAAAAAGTGACTGGGTGTTTTTTTAAGAGCATGGGTACTTCTTAGATGATCGCAGAACTACTGACGTAACACCAGAGTGAATAAATGAGTGCAAAGGAAGTGCCTGGGTGATTTAATAATACCATGACTACTGGCTGAGTGATTACACAAGTACAAGGCTAGTGCCTGTGTGATTGAAAGAGTACAACGTTAGTGCCTGAGTGATTATATAAGTGCATAAGTAGTGGCTACATGATTCAAAGAGTTCATGGGTAATATCTTGGTGATTGCATGAGTGCATAGCTCGTGCCTGGGTGATTGCATGAGTGCAGGGGTAATGCCTGGGTGATTCCATCAGTGCATATGTTCTGCCTGGATCGTTGGAAGACTGAATGGGTAGTACTTGGGTGTTTTTATAACTGCATCAGTGTTGGGCGTAGCCAAATATAAAACAGCACACTATTATATGACTCAACCATAAGTCTCTCTGTATTGTTAAAAGCATGCATACATATGGCTCTACCTTTTAAAGTCATCATCATATCTAAAAGAAATATATATACAATATTTCTAAAATATAGTGAAACCTAGAAACAGAGACATGTAATAGATCTGCCTGAGTGATTGCAAAACTCCATGGGTTGTGCTTGGGTGATTGTATCACTCCAAAGGTACTCGCTGGGTAATTACAGGAGAAGATGGATCGTGACTGACTAATTCAGTAAGTGCACACATAAAGGTTTAGTGCATGGATAAGTGTATAAATAGCACCTAAACGTATAGATGACTCATTGAGTAGTACCTGGGTTATTACATGAGCTCATAGGTACACCCTGCATGATTGCATGACTGCAGAGGTAGTACATAACTAGTGCCTGGGTGATTGCATGACTGCAGAGGTAATACCTGGGGGATTACTGGAGTACATATGAAGTGAATGAGTGATTTTATAAGTCCATGAGTACTGCCTGGGTGATTACAGAAGTACTAAAGTACTGCCTGAGTGATTACAGGAGTGCAAAGGTAGTGCGTGGGTGGTTTTATAAGTGCATGAGTACTAGCTGAGTGATTACATAAGTACAAGAGTAGTGCCTGCATGATTGAAATAGTGTAAGGATAGTGCCTGGGTGATTGAAGCACTCTATAGCTAATGTATTAGTGATTGCATGAGTACAGAGGTAACATCTAGAGGATTAAAAGAGTACATACGTAACGCCTGGGTGATTGCAAGACTACAAGAGTAATATCTGGGGATTTACATGAAAATGACTGGGTGATTTTATAAGAGCATGGGTACTTCTTAGATGATCGCAGAACTACTGACGTAACAATAGAGTGAATAAATGAGTGCAAAGGAAGTGCCTGGGTGATTTAATAATACCATGACTACTGGCTGAGTGATTACATAAGTACGAGGCTAGTCCCTCTGTGATTCAAAGAGTACAACGTTAGTGCCTCAGTGATTATATAAGTGCATAAGTAGTGGCTACATGATTCAAAGAGTGCATGGGTAATATCTTGGTGATTGCATGAGTACATAGCTAGTGCCTGGGTGATTTCATGAGTGCAGGGGTAATGCCTGGGTGATTCCATCAGTGCATATGTACTGCCTGGATCATTGGAAGACTGAATTGGTAGTACTTGGGTGTTTTTATAACTGCATGAGTGTTGGGCCTAGCCAAATATAAAACAGCACACTATTACATTACTCAACCATAAGTCTCTCTTTATCGTTAAAAGCATGCATACATATGCCTCTACCTTTTAAAAGCATCATCATATCTAAAAGAAATATATATACAATATTTCTAAAATATAGTGAAACCTACAACTGAAACATGTAATAGAGCTGCCTGAGTGATTGCATAACTTCATGAATAGTGCTTGGGTGATTGAATGAGTTGAAGGGTAGTCACTAGACAATTGTAAGAGAAGATGGATAGTGACTGGCTAATTGCATGAGTGCAAACATAAACGTTGAGTGTATGGATAAGTGTATGAATAGCACCTAATGATATAGATGACTCATTGAGTACAGTGTAGGTGAATAGATGAGTGCAACAGTAGGATCTGGGTCATTCTACGACAGCAAGGGTAGAGCCTGGGTTATTACATAAGTGCATAGGTACAGCCTGCATGATTGCATGACTGCAGGAGTAGTACATAACTAGTGCCTGGGTGATTGCATTAATGGAGGGGTATTATCTAGGGGATTATTGGAGTACATAGGAAGTGAGTGGGTGATTTTATAAATCCATGAGAACTGCCTGGGTGATTACAGACGTACTAAAGTACTGCCTAAGTGATTACAAGAGTGCAAACGTAGTACGTGGGTGGTTTTATAAGTGCATGAGTACTGGCTGAGTGATTACATAAGTACAAGAGTAGTGCCTGCATGATTGAAAGAGTGCAAGGATAGTGCCTGGGTGATTGAAGCACTCTGTAGCTAATGCATTGGTGATTGCATGAGTACAGAGGTAACGTCTAGAGGATTAAAAGAGCACATACGTAATGCCTGGGTGATTGCATGACTACAAGAGTAATATCTGGGGATTTACATGACTACATAGAAAGTGACTGGGTGATTTTATAAGAGCATGGGTACTTCTTAGATGATCGCAGAACTACTGACGTAACACCAGAGTGAATAAATGAGTGCAATGGAAGTGCCTGGGTGATTTAATAATACCATGACTACTGGCTGATTGATTACATAAGTACAAGGCTAGTGCCTCTGTGATTGAAAGAGTACAACGTTAGTGCCTGAGTGATTATATAAGTGCATAAGTAGTGGCTACATGATTCAAAGAGTGCATGGGTAATATCTTGGTGATTGCATGAGTGCATAGCTAGTGCCTGGCTGATTGCATGAGTGCAGGGGTAATGCCTGGGTGATTCCATCAGTGCATATGTTATGCCTGGATCATTGGAAGACTGAATGGGTAGTACTTGGGTGTTTTTATAACAGCATGAATGTTGGGCCTAGCCAAATATAAAACAGCACACTATTACATGACTCAACCATAAGTCTCCCTATATCGTTAAAAGCATGCATATGTCTCTACCTTTTAAAATCATCATCATATATAAAAGAAATATATATACAATATTTCTAAAATATAGTGAAACCTAGAAACAGAGACATGTAATAGATCTGCCTGAGTGATTGCAAAACTCCATGGGTTGTGCTTGGGTGATTGTATGACTCCAAAGGTACTCGCTGGGTAATTACAGGAGAAGATGGATAGTGACTGACTAATTACATGAGTGCACACATAAAGGTTTAGTGCATGGATAAGTGTTTGAATAGCACCTAAACATTTAGATGACTCATTGAGTAGTACCTGGGTTATTACATGAGTGCATAGGTACAGCCTGCATGATTGCATGACTGCAGAAGTAGTACATATCTAGTGCCTGGGTGATTGCATGACTGAAGAATTAATACCTGGGGGATTACTGAAGTGCATAGGAAGCGAATGGGTGATTTTATAAGTCCATGAGTACTGCTTCAGTGATTATACTAGTACTAAGGTAGTGCCTGAGTGATTACAGAAGTGCAAAGGAAGTGCCTGGGTGATTTTATAGGTGCATGAGTACTTGTTGAGTGATTACATAAGTACAAGAGTAGTGCGTGCGTGATTGAAAGAGTGCAAAGATAGTGCCAGGGTGATTGCAGCACTCTACAGGGGTAATATCTGGAGATTTACATGACTACATAGAAAGTCTCTGAGTGATTTTATAAGTGCATGGGTACTTCTTGTGTGATTGGAGCACTACTGAGGTAGTGCCTGAGTGAATAAAGGAGTGCAAAGGTAGTGCCTGGGTGATTATATAACAGCATGAGTACTGGCTGAGTGATTACATAAATACAACAGTAGAGACTGCGTGATTGAAAGACTGCAAAGGTATTGCCTGGATGATTGAACCAGTGTATAGCTAATGCATTGGAGATTGCATGAGTTCACAAGTAATATCTGGGGGACTACAGGAGTACATAGAAAGAGCCTGGGTAATTTTATAAGTGCATCAGTAATGCCTCAGTGATTGCAGTAATACTGTGGTAGTGCCTCAGTGAATGAAAGAGTGTAAAGGTAATGCCTAGGTGATTTTATAAGTGCATGGACACTGGCTAAGTGATTGGAGGAGTGCATAGATCCTGACAGGGTGATTGGAAGAGTGCAAGGCTAGTGCCTCAATAATAAAACCATTATATAACTAAAACATTGCGGTGTACTTCAAGTGTACATTTCCCCAGACTCATAGAAAGTAGCCTAATCACTAATCCCTCTGCCAACATTTCTTAAAACTCACTTCTGTGCTGCAGCTTCACCATTCTACGAATACTCAGAATGCTGAGCCTAGCCAAATATAAAGCAGCAACCTATCACATATCTCTGCCATAAGTCTCACCATATTCCTAAAACCATGCATGCTTGTATCTGTACCTATTGCCAACACATATCAGAATACATTTGCAAGTAGAGACATACCACACTCACAAGACAATAAAGGCCTTAAAACTTGACAGACTACGCTTAACATTTCAAACATACCTAGATTTATGCGGCAAATTTCAAGTGAACTTTTACACAGACTCTTATAAAGCACCATAATCAATAATCCCTCTCCCAACATATCTTAAACATCACTTTTCTACTACTACTGCTTTACTATTCTAGTACTAACCAGGTATTGAGCATAACTAACAACAAAGCAACCCTTCACTGATCTTTTATGAAAGTCTCCCCATATTTCTAAAAGCATGTATGCATATGTCTGTACCTTTTGCTAGCAGCATCATATATAAAAGTAAAATACAGATAAATGTTTACCTGTGTTTTTTACATCTATCATCTTCAGACACATAACACATACCATAATATATGTGCTATTAGAAACATATCTCAGTTACAACACCATCCACAGCTCAAAACGTCAATTTTCAAACATACACTGAAAATTATGCAGTATATATGAAATATACCTTTCCACACATCTGCAAGTTGGTGCAGACATTGCTGTATATCTCTAGACACGTGTTTCTGGGTTGAGCTCGTCATCAGTAGAGAGCAGCAGTATTAGAGAGCAAAGAAAAATCATCTGGGGTTGCTGGAAATGCTGTCAAGTTCCTCTCAGGTCACAGTACCACTCACAGGTACACAGGTGCATATCCAAAGTTCGTCAGCTTGCTGGCTCAAGGGAGCCTTTTAAACAGAATGGGGGTTGGGAGCACACTGCCTCACAGTCCCAGCACAGTTCGCCCCTTGATCGAGAGGGTTACTTGGTGGCCACACCCTTCTGCTTACCGACTCCAGAAAGCCTGACCCCTCTGCTGTTTGTTCACTTGGAAAGAAGAAACCACGATGTAAAACACAGCGACTTTTATTTTAAACAGTTCAAAAGCATAAAAGCAATTCAATTTAAAAGGTGCCCATCAACACATGAGCAGGATGAAAAATAAATGCATTAACAATGTCACAAATCAATTGTTCAAAAGAAGCGAATGTATGACTAAAATAGTGTGCTATGAGCAACTGTCTAAAGAGCAACCCTGACTTTAAAGAAGATGTTCAGGCTAGTGCCTGAACAGCTAATCTTTTATTAAGAAAGCAACACCATTCAAGACTACGCAATTTAACCTAAAATAAATGCAATGGCTTGGGTTAGAATGAGCTGCATTAGATAGACTGTCAAAGCCAAAAGGCTAAATTATTAGAGAGGCTGACAAAGCCAATAGGCTAATATTTAATTGAGCTGACAAAGCCAATAGGCTATGCCATCAGAGAGGCTGTCAAAGCCAATAGGCAAAGATAATCAGATAGGCTGACAAAGCCAATAGGCTATGCCATTGGACAGCTTGTCAAAGCCAAAAGGCTGAATTATTAGAAAAGAGTATTACCACCTTGGAAGTTGGAGTTCTAGGCCCAGTCACTCGGACGATCGATCGGGAACCTCTTATGCAACCAGATTGATGCGCAGAGAATTCAGAGCCGCACCCTGGGTGAGGCACTTTTATATTGTTAAATGCAGAACTTAATGCAGAACTTACACCCACGCTTGACACGAGATCTGACGCAGGCCCCCTAGCCGCCCGCCTTCAGTAACTGGGAAGTTTGATATAAAACCGAGAAGTGGTATCATGATGGAACAGGGCGTTTAGCAGATGGTCAGTGCTCTTGACCGCAAAAAGTAAACAAAGGATAACTTTTACCGTAAAAAATGCTCAGAATTAATATTTAATATATTTAATTCTTGGTCACGTTGCCGCCTTGAGTTTCAGTTAAGCAAGCGCGGAAAGTTTCATAGCTAAGAATATCGCAAATCTTGCATGTGACACAGCCAGATGTTCCAACAGAGTGTCACGTGGGTGGGGGCCACCCTTATTCTCGTAACTGTGGAAAGTTACAAGAGGGGGCTGATATTGTCTCTCGGTGGAGGGAACAGATCTCTGCTAGCAGATCAGTGAGGCCTTCGATCTGTATTATTATTATTATAAAAATGAGAGCAGGAGTCCCTGGCCTTTTTGGGCCTACACATTTGTATCTAGGAAGGTATGCTTGGTCCTATGTAAGATATGGTTATCTAGGGAGCTGGGCTTGGGCCTATGTGAGATGCACTCCCAGGACGAAGGAAAGTGGACAACTTAAGACCTTCTATCTGAGCCTGTCTTGTGGGGCCTATCTAGAGTATCATGTTTAGTGGGTAGTGCAAAATCAGAAATGAGTTTCTTGTTAAATGGTAATACGGGACCTTCTGGACCCTCCTTCATATCCCTGCTCTTGTTCATTATTGAACACATCTCGGATAGAATACTGCGAAGGACCCTCAGGGGTCGGGTGCATGCTGGGTGAATCATTAGCGTAGGGACACGCAGCCGGGTGTTGCAATTCTGATGGTAGGATAACATATTCTCCTTCATCATGGCTCAGTAACTCGTCATACTGGTGAGCGTCATGCTCCTCCCTCAGAGTGTACCTATGCGGTGGAACTGGGGGAGCTGAGGGTGCGTTAGGAGAAGCCTCAGGGGCAGCTAGTTCTATGAGTTGTATGTGAACCTGGCCATCCCCATCCCCAGGAACACGGTGCATGTCCAGATAGTCTGGATTGCTGTAAATTGCTGTTTTAACGTAATTTACCCCAACTGCTTTGAAGCTACATCTGCTGACACACCTCATTATCACCTGTGCACCGCAACACATTAACATGATGACACAACAAATAGGTAACATAATTTTCAAGATAGCAGATAGCCATGAAGGCATCCAGTCCAAGTTGAACCAGCCGGTAATAGGGTCTGCATCGGCACCGCCCTCATCACGCATCTTCTTTCCCAAATTGCTCAAGTCCTCAATGGCCTTAGCAAGAGACCCGTTGGCGGCATCATTAGATGGTATGAAAGTACAGCAGCTCGATCCGATGGAACTGCATACCCCTCCCTGCATAGCTGTGAGCTGATCTAGAACATATCTATGCTCTAGAACCATAAGTCTTATTGGTCGTGAATTCTTCCTGTATTGCGTTGAACCCATCTCGGGTGTTGTTGATCAGAGTCATTAGTTCATAACGTGTGACCTGCAGCCACCGGGCATTAGCAGATGTTTGCCAGATGGGCCACAGACCCCCAAAGAATTCCTGGGCGCCACTGAACAGGCGAAACTCGTCTGGAACTTCCTTAAAGGCGTCGTTAGCAAAATATTGAGCACTCCTTCGGTGCCGGTGAAGCAGGGTGACATCACCTGTCATGGGGTGTTCGAGCACTTGAGAAATGTTGGATGCCCTGACAACGAGATGCAGTTCATGCATGGTGACCATGGTGCATAGGCCCTTCCATTGAGGAGGCAACTGGGCGTAAATGCGTTCTCCGCAGGCCCAAAAGATGTCCATGAGGCCGGCGGTGCCGTCTTGGAGGTCCAAATTAAAAACTGTTGTGTTACAGTCAGTGTTGCTGCCCACAGGGCGGGTACCGTTACCTAGGAAGCAAAGAAGAGGATTTTTTAGTTTATATGCTCTCTTCCATTGGTAGGAGGTGTCTCTACTAAAGGTGTACCTTCTACTCTCTTGTGTCCAGACCCTCCCGCACTCATCTTCGACATCCCAATCGATGTCCCCATCATACTCTGTTGTTACAAAGGGTTCTCCTAAGGAAGCAGCTCTACAAGTGAGGTTGCGTGGACCTTGCCACTCGTTGTTGACATAGATGTTGGCCCATAAACGTAGCACAGCCCTGTATTCACAGGTGCTTTGATCTGTGAGTGGATTACATTGTGGTTGTGGTGTTGTAAAGGTAAAGTAGCGTAAATAGGCAAAACTACGCTCCCAATGTTGGGTATACTTTTCGGGTATTTTCATCCTATACAACTCCTCCATGCTTTTGTCAAATTGTTGTTTGTCAGTCACAATTCTGAACGCGACACTATTATGATCCCATACCGTGGTGTTTACAAAAATGGTATCGATAGTTGCTGATAGAAGCTGAATCTGGCCGTAGATACGGCAAAGAAACAGATGGAGGAGACACTCGGCTTTTGGGGGTGGTATTTCTTTTGGGAAAATAATTTTGTCTGCGCCTACTGCATGAGGGATGTGTGAGCATACGAAACATGCTTCTTTTGTTACATTTTTTCCTATTCTGGACATGTGCCGGTACCACATGTTATCTAACAGGGCATCATGGGCTCCATGATCCGGATCAAATTCGTCCGAACGTGTGGAATGGAAATCGGGCCTTGGATGAAGGTGTGCAATGTGAACCATTGTGTCCTGAAGAGCGGTGGCCCACTCTTGTGTGGTCTCAGGTTTTGTTCTACGGGTCCAGAACCTGGCCCTTGCTCTTGCTCTACCTCTTTTAAATCCTCTTTTAAATCTACGGTTAGTGCGAAGAAGGGAACTGCAGGGCAACTGGGGACCTAATGTGAGATCTGGAACGCCAGCCCCTGGGGTAATAGCACTGCTTGGGATCAGATCGGTAACTGTGGGCGTGGGGTGTGTGCTTGTGTGTGCTGTATCAGCGGTACAAGGTGGGAGTGGTGGACTTGCGATCTTGTCTCTACCTGGTGGCACAACTGAGTGCCCTGGTGTGATAGTATCTGAAAGATAACATTGATCAGTGGTTGCAAGATAATACATATACCCATTGAGAACTGCCAAAGTGACAGTGGAAAAAACACAAAATAGTAAGGCAAGTGAAATACATAACTTTGCATCTCCATTAGCTTTCTTGACTGTAAGTACGCGATGCTCATTGTCTTCATCACAGGAGGATGGAAGGCCGCTGTTTTCATGGAGTGGCACAGATGGTATGTTCCATTCCTCCTTTAGTCCATTGGCTGAGGTGGTGGTGCGGGGTCTAGACGGACGTGGCTGCGATGGATCCATGCTTTTCTCTCAGTTATTCGCACTGCAGTTGGTGATGAGTCTATCACCTGGAAGGGACCTTCGAACTTAGGATCCTTCCAACGCCTGACGTTTTCCGGACGAAGGCCAGTGTCCCGGGACGGATTGGTGGGAGCTCAGGATCGGTGGGGCCCTTGTCTCTCCTCTTGGATACCTGGGTAGAAAGGAACTGCGCTGCGCTTGTTAGTTGGCACAGATAATTGTAAAGTTCTGCCTTAACTATCTCTGGTGATGACTCACTATCTGTTTTAGGGCGTGTGGATGGAACTGTTACATTTATGGATCGTCCAGTGACAAGCTGATGGGGCGTGAGGTGGTGATCCGAACTTGGGGAGTTTCTTAGTGCAAAAAGTGCTATGGGTAGGCAATAAAGCCATTTCTTTCCTATTGTTGCGCTTATTTTGCTTATTTTATTTTTGAGCAAGCCGTTGAGGCGCTCACAAATGCCGTTGCTTTGTGGGTGGTAAGCTGATGTCAGTTTGTGTTTAATGCCTAGCATTGTGGTCAGGGAGGAAAAGATGGCGTTTGAAAAATGACTTCCGTTATCGGACCGGATGGAGTCTGGAATGCCCCAGCGAGTAATGACATCACGGAGTAGGAATGTGGCAGCTGCCTTGGCATCACAGTGGACGCAAGGTCCGGCTTCGATCCAGCGTGAAAATGGACATACTACTACAATGAGATAGCAGTAATTTTGGCATTGGTCGATCATGTCGACATAGTCAATGTGTAGCTCTTTGAAGGGGCCAGATGGTCTAGGAATGGTGGAAGCAACTGTTTTGAGAGTCGGGTTTGGGGAATATTGTTGGCAAATGAGACATCTATTAACATACAATTGTATCTGTTCGTAGGCATTGGGGATGAACCAGTCTGTTTGCAAGGTGGTGGACATGTTATCTCGGGTGACATGCGTGGGAAGGTGGAGTTGGTCTAATGCCACTTGTAACAAGGCCTGTGGCATCACAGGTTTCCCTGTTACTATCTGTCTGTACACGAAGTCGGCGGAGTCCTGATGTACTCCCCTCTTCTTCCATAACTCTTTCTCTTGATCTGGTGCACTTTCTTGCATTTCTCTAAGGTGTAACTGTGCAGTGTGCTCATATTGCTGAGTTGTGTCAATGTCAAATGGTGTTGTGAATTGGGATGGTGTTTTTGGAATTCCTTCATTGCTATTGTCATGCTCTGTGGGAGGCAGTGTTTGGGAAAGTAAAATGGGGGCAACTGGAACTTCTGTTGTTTTTTGGAGTGGGGGGCCTGTTGCTGGGGGGCCTCTGGCTGCAGCCTTAGCTGCCCAATCTGCCAGGGCGTTACCTCTGGAGACAAAATCTTGGCCATTAGTGTGCGCTGCGCATTTGACTACGGCTACTTCAGCTGGTAGTGTAAGTGCCTCAATAAGTTCCTCTAGTAACGTTTTGTGAATGACAGGTGTACCATCTGATTTGAGGAAGCCGCGCCTTCTCCAGCGGAGGATGCTGGAGTGTGTTGTTGTGGTGACATAT
>CAWUFW010021760.1:0-112372 GCA_963921515.1 Calotriton arnoldi | reverse complement strand
CTTTCAGGCAGTGTGGTTTTCACTTCTGTGCTTGTTCAGTGGTGTGATGTTGGCGGGTTGTGTGACTTGTGCTCCTTGTTGGTGTGTTTCATTTTAGCCATGGTTTGTCTGTAGTTGCGCTGTACTTAATTGTGCATGTGTGCCATTGTGCCCATCTCCCCCCCTCCCCCCACTACCTGCTTGTTCCTCTTCCTGGTGCTGTTGTGTCTGTAATTTTGTTACGCAGAACAAACGTGTGAGAGAGTGCACACCTTCCCTTATTGATCATTACTTCATCCGTATTTTTATAATGTTCTTATAATGCGTGTGAACAGCTGCTGAGAATCGTCCCAGCTAATATCAAAATATTCCGAAAGCGGACACATTCACGAACCCAACCGTCGCACTGCTGAAATGGAAAATGATCCCTCGAAGTAAACCACTTGCTCCAAAGTTCACCATTTTTTTGTATATAACTGTATACCAAATTTTATGCCAATCAATTCTATCAATGTTCTTTCACATTTAGTCACCACGGAGACAGAATGGTTGCGCCTAAATACTTTATTCGCCAGTTTCAAATGCAGCCTGCCGCCCATCCAAGCTTTCAACAGTGGCACGTGAGGTCAACCATATTTTAAAGAAAGATCTTTGTGTCATACCCAATGCATTTCGAGCCTTGCTGGCTCTTCGTCAGGGTCACTGCAACACATGGAAAAACAACTCAACTTACTGCTCAATACAAACATGCTATGTGAAATGAAGTGCTACAAAACCCAATTCTTCTCCTAAAACGACCCTCTTACCTACCCAGCCTCATAATTTAAACAATACCCACTCACTCCAACTCGTGTAAACACATACCTCAATCCTCGCGCTAAAAGTACCTCACATCTTCATGTAATCAGTCAAATAACTAGTGACAGTGAAAAGAAAACGAAACTCGACTCAAACACCCTTCCCTTATTGTTCATTACTTCATCCGTATTTTTATAATGTTCTTATAATGCGTGCGAACAGCTGCTGAGAATCGTCCCAGGTCCCAGCTAATATCAAAATATTCCGAAAGCAGGCACATTATTCACGAACCCAACTAGCAAATCAGGATGTAGGGAGGGGCACATGTGGGAGGATACACCTTAAATAATGGCCTGAGCAGCAGGGAGGGTTTACTGGTTTTTGAAGATGGAGTGAAGTGCACGAGGTTGATCAGGCTGCCGATTGAGACTCTGAAGAGGTAACTTGTTTTAGCATAGATTTAGTGTGACACGGGGCAGCCAGGCTGTTACGGATGGTGGGATTTAGTCAATGGGGTAAGAGTAATTGACAGAGGGTTGAGTATTCTTTTAAAAAAACGGGGTGTTTGAGTCGAGTTTCGTCTTCTTTTCTTTTCACTGTCACTAGTTATTTGACCGATTACATGGAGATGTGAGGTACTTTTAGCGCGGGGGATTGAGGGTATGGGTTTACACGAGTTGGAGTGAGTGGGTATTGTTTAAATTATGAGGCTGGGGTAGGTAAAGAGGGTCGTTTTAGGAGAAGAATTGGGTTTTGTAGCACTTCATTTCACATAGCATGTTTGTATTGAGCAGTAAGTTGAGTTGGTTTTTCCATGTGTTGCAGTGACCCCTGACTAAGAGCCAGCAAGGCTCGAAATGCATTGGGTATGACACAAAGATCTTTCTTTAAAATATGGTTGACCTCACGTGCCACTGTTGAAAGCTTGGATGGGCGGCAGGCGGGATTTGAAACTGGCGAATAAAGTATTCAGGCGCAACCATTCTGTCTCCGTGGTGACTAAATGTGAAAGAACATTGATAGAATTGATTGGCATAAAATTTGGTATACAGTTATATACAAAAAAAATGGTGAACTTTGGAGCAAGTGGTTTACTTCGAGGGATCATTTCCCATTTCAGCAGTGCGACGGTTGGGTTCGTGAATAATGTGCCCGCTTTCGGAATATTGTAATTTTGTTACTCCACACATAAATACATGTATAGAACAAATTAGAATAATTCCTTGATTCTTTTAGATTGCAAAACTTCTCTCTATTGGTTATTTTTGAATTTTCCATATAAACAGTATTTTTAATATTCAAGGACACATAGAAGTCAGAAGTGCAACGTATTCTATCAACACACTTTCTAGAACATTCTACATTACATGCAGGTTAAAAGTTCATCAATTTTTTTACACCTAAAGATATTTTTTTGCAACATTTTCTCGAACATTTAACGGCACGTGCAGGTTAAAAGTTCACGATTGTTTTAAGTTCGAACAGTGCCTTCCAAATGCAAGTAGCAGGTGTGGTTGAGTTGACCAAATTTTATCCTATCATATGTACTCCACGTTTAAACTGCTTTTTCTTAACCAATCACAAAGATGCTTTTCCACAAAACGAATGTGCACCCTACTTTTAAAAAACAATGCTTTTCATCTGCCAATCAGTTATCGTTTTGAATGAGAAAAAAAAGTAGTTCCCCACCTTTAAACATATCTCTTATTCTACGAACGGACTGCATGAGCTACAGACATCTATCCATTCCTCCCAGCCATACCTTCAAAATGCTAGTGTGGATCGTAGGACATAGCTATGTTTTCTGGTGCAAGAGGTATGCAGAACAGAGACGTATTGACTAAGACCTAGGTCTACAAAATGTGGACATTAAATGGTTTGGACAGAGAGGATTGAAGTGGCACCAATTGTTGCCTTTGGTTAAAACCTGTTTGCATCTCCAACACCCTGACCTCATGATTGTGCACTGTGGTGGAAACGACCTAGGCACATTGACTGGTGTAGGTTTGGAAATGCTAATGAATGACACCTTTCGACAATTGATGTTGCTTTGCCTCAAACTGTCTTTGTATATTCCAATATATGCCAAAGACAGAAGTGGAAATGGTCAAACCAATTTTGTCCTCAGATTGAAAAATCTAGGAAGAATGTCAACAGAGCTGTCTGCATACCTCAGAGACCATAGAATGGGGTCGATCTACAACAACAACATACGTTTTGATATGGCTGATATCTACAGAAGTGATGGAGTACACTTCACAGATCAGGGAAATCGAGTTTTTCTGAATAACCTGAAGCTGTGCATCCGCACTTATATGTAGCTCCAACTAATAAACACAAGGGCTCTTTTTAGAGCCGCCTTATATTCCCAATATCGGTTCGCAGAGTGACAGCTGCGATCCGGCTAGCACAGGGAGACCTGCAGGCCGTCGGGCAGGCTCGCAGAGGGAGAGCTGCGGCCCGTCGGCTCGGCTCGCACAAGGAGAGCTACGGGCCGTCGGCTCGCAAACGCACACCAGCCTGCTGGCTCGCAGAGGGAGAGCTCGGGTCTAACTCGCAAGGGGACACTAACGGGCCAACGGCCCTGCTAGCAGAGACACCTATCACCTAACGGACTGGCTCGCACATGTACAGCTAGGGACACGACGGCTCGCAGACGCAGACCTGCGAACTGGTACTGTTTTATGCTTTAGGGTAGTACAGTGGTGTTTGTGTACTGTAGGGGGTTCGTGCTGGAGGTAGCATTTTAGGGTTTAAGGTAGTGCAGTGGTGTTTGGGTAGTGTAAGAATCGTGCTGGAGGTAGTGTTTTAGAGTTTACGACAATGCAGTAATGTTTGGGTAGTGTAAGGGGTCATGCTGGGAGTACTGTTTTGGGGTTTAGGGTAGTGCAGTGGTGTTTGGGTAGTGTAGGGGGTCATGCTGAGAGTAGTGTTTTAGGGTTTACGACAATGCAGTGGTGTTTGGGTAGTGTAGGGGGTTGTGCTAGAGGTAGTATTTTAGGGTTTAGGGTAGTGCAGTGGTGTTTGGGTAGGGGGTCGTGCTGGGGGTAGATTTAGGGTTTAGGGTAGTGCAGTGGTGTTTGGGTAGTATAGGGGATCGTGCTGGGGTTAGTGTTTTAGAGTTTACGACAGTGCAGTGGTGTTTGGGTAGTCTTTGGGTAGTGTAGGGGATCGTACCGACATACTGACTCACAGAGCTCCGAGCCGATGGACGGCCTTCTAAAGGCATAGCCGCGACCTGGTGATATGAAGAGAGGCAGCGTGAAAGGCATATCAGACACAGATGCCAGTGTTGCCTCGCAGAGGTAAAACTACACGGAGAGATGCGAGCTGACGGAGTAAATCACAAAATGGCTGGCAACACTTCCTGGTTTCAACCATTCACAGCCAATAAGCCGCAAGCTGGTGCTTGTAACCCCTCAGCCAATCACATGTCAGAATTCTCAAATATCGATATCAGTAAAATTTGATATTTCTCAAAAACTACTGAACGGATTTACACCATTTAAACAAAAGCGTGCTTTCTGGACCATCACCTTTCTCCCTGCCAAATTTGGCGTAATTCCGTTCAGCAGTTTCACCTGTAATCTTCTGTAAAGTTTCGTATGGAAATTGCATGCAGAAAACACGTTTTAGGACCCTCTTTTTTCTCAGCCCCTCCTACACCATTCACCCCCAAACTTTCAATATAAGAGCTAATCAAAAAAAGAGAAACTTATTTGATAATTTCATAAAGATTCGTCAAACGACGCCAAAGTTACAAGCACATAGAAGGCTCCAGAAGGGGGGCCGCGCAACCCCCTCCGAACATGAGTGAAGCCCCGGGGCTGCGCGGACCCCAGCGCACCCCCGCAACCCCTGCTATTATTTTTTAAGAAATACCCCCGGAACCTAGCCCACCCAAGGGCCTCATTAAAATGAAACGCGAGAACCCGCTACCCCAGTGCGAATTTTTGCTGATTTTTTATTTGAAAAAAAATGATTTTTTGGGCCCTGGGGGTCCTTCTGGGACCCCCTGAGCAGGCCTAGGGGGTCAGGGTTTTTCTACCCTGCCCCCTTCTCTTGTTTTATACCTTTGTTTCTCCGTTTTTGGGTGACTCGCTTCTACCGAGCCACAAGATGGCTGCCAACACTTCCTGGTTTGGACTACTAGCAGCCAATCACAGTGAAGCTCGCAAGCACGCGACTTAGGCTCCGCCCAGATATCGAAACTTTTATTTTTTTAATTTCTCAGCAACTACTGAACGGATTTACACCATTTTTAATAAGGTCGCTTTCTGACCCAAGCACTACCTTTCTGCCAAATTTGGAGTAATTCCGTTCAGTAGTTTCGGCTGTAGCCTTGCACAAAGTTTCCTATGGGAAATTGATTTTTCGACTCTTATTTTTTGAATTTCTCAAAACTACTGAACGGATTTACACCATTTAAAAAAAGGTCGCTTTCTGAACCAAGCTCTACCTTTTTGCCAAATTTGGGGTAATTCCGTTCAGCAGTTCGGGCTGTAGCTCGTCGCAAAATTTCCTATGGAAATTAACATGGAGAAAACGAGTTTTGGGACCCCCTTTTTCTCAGCCCCCGCTTGACGAATCACCCCCAAACTTTCAGGATAGGAGCTGACCTGGATAGACTTTTTTTTTGGACAATTTCAGGAAGATTCGTCAGACGCCGCCAAAGTTATTAGCAAATCAAAAAATGTTTTTCCTATGGAAACTAGGTTCTAACTATAACTACCTACTGGCGACCGCCAGTAGGTAATAATACTTTGTTACATTTTGTATGATATGGATTATTTGAATAGCTTTATTTACACTGTTGCAGATATATTTTTAATTTGTTATTAACAATATAAATTTTAATATATAGTAAAATAAATTCTATATTTTATTTACTATATACTGTTCCATTTCTGTAATACATTTTATAATATTTTACATTTTTATATTTTTTGTTCAATTGTATTAGTCACATTTTTCTTTTACTTTATTGAGTTCAATGGGGAAATACTTTTTTTCCAATTTAATTGGGCAGCCATTTTTTGTGGCACAAATTGCATTTTGTATTCTATTGCTGTTGTTTTTTGGTCGTTATTGAAGAAGCAAGGTCGCAGTTGGGAGCTGCATTTGATCAGTGAAGGGAAGTTTGTTTTAAGTTATTTGTAAGGTAATTTAAGGGTAGGGGAGATAGGTATTATATAGGGTTTGTAGTGTGTTATTTTTTTAAAGCTGTGTAGTGTAGCGTGTTTGCATTAGTATATGGATTAGGGTGTTTTTTTTAATGATATTTTGTGTTGTAGTTTACTAGTTACGTGTAGTAGCAGGTGTTGTGTGAAATGTAAAGTTTTGCAATGTATGTGTTTGTGCAGGAGGGATGTTCACAAACTCCCGTTTCTCAATGGGAGTTTCTGCTGTGGGTGGTTTCTGCCCACCGCACAAGCTCCCATTGAGAAATGGGAGTTTGCGACCACACCATGGGCCTGATTACAATGTCAGGTGTAGTTGCCTCTGCCCGACATTGTCTTGGTCATGGGACCGACCGACACCTGGCCGGCATTCCCAACACGCCCATTAGGATGCGTCCGAACACTGTTCGGTCGCATTCCTATATTTGACAATGGGAACATGTATTCTGGCCGTAAACGGGCAGTAAAGCATGCTCCCATTGTAAAATGGGTGGTGCAGTTTATCCCTGCACCCAGTGGCAGGCACCTCAAGGTGCCTGCCACGGGTACAGTGATCAACAGGAGGCCTCCAACCGGAGGCCTTGCACCCATGGGGGTCTCCAAAGTCAAGTTCAGACAGCCTGAGTCGGAAAGGCCAGCACAGAAAGGCTGCCGAACCCCGACATTTTAATCCCATGGGCGGAAAGAGCCGCCCTTGGGATTACTGGGCACATTCTGACTGGTGGACGGGCTCTCCGAGCCCGTCAGAAGCCAGTCAGAATGACCGGTCAGATTCCTTCCCAACCACCGCTATTGTAATGAGGGGAGGGTGGGAGGGAAGGAAGGAATCTGCCTGGCATATAAGATTCTGTCAGAAAGCCTTTTCCAACAGCATCGTAATCGGCCCACATGTGCGGTCACATCCAAATATTGCGGTCGGAAACGTCGATCTGAGGTCGGTCTGTTCCCAATTCGCAGCGATGTCAGTCAGAGGCAACGCCGACCGACATTGTAATCAGGCCCTTTTTGTTGACGATATTTTTGTAAACAATATTTGTGTGTTCAATGTTGGTGAGATCGATGTTTTTATGATATTTTTGAGTCAATATTTGTGTATTTTTTATTCAATATAGGTTGACGATATGTTTGTTGTTGATATTACTGTGACAATAACCAAGTCGATATTAGTAGTGACGATATAATGTCAATAAAACCTTGGAGTCTTGAGGGCCTGGGAACCATGTTGGCACCATTGGCCCACTCCAGCTCAGGTTAGGTAGCTCGGGTGAAGTGGTGCTTTCCAGCACCTGGTTTTTGCTGTCTTTGATCCTCACAGCTCAGTCTTTGGTACCTGCAAGATGCGGGGGAACAGCTCTGCTGCTCCATGTGAGAGCTTATATCGCGCCTCCGGGCGCAGGTGCAGCGTCTCGTGGCGTCGGGGCTGCTGGGAAGTGAAGTTGAGCCGTTCCCCTCATGGCGTTTGACTACAGGTAAGAGCCGTTCCCCTCACGGCAACGATTCCGGCAATACCCAGCCTCCAGGCATCCCGCGCTGCGGGAGGTGGGCGGGGCTTATATCGAGCCTCCGGGCGCGGGTGCAGCGTCTCGTGGCGTCGGGGCTGCTGGGAAGTGAAGTTGAGCCGTTCCCCTCACGGCGTTTGACTACAGGTAAGAGCCGTTCCCCTCACGGCAGCGATTCCGGCAATACCCAGCCTCCAGCCTGACGGGTATCAGGACTCTGATGCACGTTCCTCTTGTTCCTTTCAGGGTTCATTGAAAAACTCAGAGAGCGAAGGACGGTCATAACACAGACAAGACGAGCGCACAAAATCCAGAGACACGCAACGCGCTCCTGAATACACTTCAAAGAAGAAAAACCAAAATGAAAACCTCAATTTAAAAAGAAGAAAGTAGCAGGTCTTAAGATCAGACATGCCCAGAATCCCGAGGACTCAACTACTGAACGGGCTCGGACGATGCTAGACAGTGCAGCAGAATTAACAATAGCTCGCCAGAACCTGATGGAATTTCTGGGGACAGCGGAGCTGAATGAACATATCACGGTGGAAACACCGGATACTAGGGTGAGCGTCCCACATAGGTTACATGAAATAACACTCCAAATGGAGGGGGACAAGTCCAGGAAAACTAAATGTCTTTTTTTGGAAGAACTTAATTTTTGGCAATGACATTCTTTTAGCTGAAAGAGATTGGCCGCCTGAAATTGTTATGGATTGCCCAAAGGGAGAAACGGTAATTCTGCCGGCTTTTTCTGACATTGTTCCCATATACTTAAAACATACATATGCACGGGAGCGGCGGTAGTCCTTGCTCCAGCACTATATCGCAACCATGTTGGGTGGGATGCAGAGTCAACTCACCACGTGATACCACTAAAATCAACTCCACAGAGACAGTATCCAATAAAACAAGAAGCTTAAAAACAGGTCAGGGAGATCTTAGATCAACTTGAATACCAGGGGGTGATTGAAACTTGCACCTCTTCAATGAATAATCCTTGGTTTCCCGTAATGAAACCTGACAATACATATCGTCTAGTTTTAGACTACAGACATCCGAACTCATGCACAAAAACATAGGGACATACGCAGTTGGCACATTACATTCGGAACGTGGCCCCGCGTTCAGCTCTAGGGCTTACAAGGAAGCCATGGGAAGTTTGGGTGTTGCATTGCTGTACTCCTCTCTGTACCATCCCGAGGGAAATTCGGTTGTGGAGAGGAAAAACCGGGACTTAAAGCAATCTTTAGCAGCAAGAGTATTAGGTGCGGGTGGCAGTTGGGTCAATCATTTGTATGGAGTACAGCGAGCCATTAACAACATCCCAAGAAGTTCTCTAGGGGGTGCCAATCCTTACGAGGTCCTTTTTGGGACAAGAATGTGGGTACCTGATCTCGATTGTGAAGGCACAGTTGTGGATGAAAACCTTTTGACATCAATAAACGTTTGGCTGTTTTACAGGATCTCAATGAATCCAGAGCACTTCGTAGTAACGTGCAGGTGAAAAGGACCACCAGCGGGGAAGTCAAATCAGTCACAGCAAGACGTGTCTGGATTCCTAAAGTCGGGGATCTGGTCAGAGAATAGATTGTGGACAAGAACGAATTTGGGCCATCCTACAGAAAGCCTGTACCTGCCCTGGCCATTGAAGGAACAAGAACTGTACTTCTACCGCCTCTTGCCGGAAAAAAAAGAGAAGAGATTTGTCTCCATTGATCTGATTAAACCACACTATGTGGCCGATACCTAATAGTAGGCCTTGTGGACTCCTGGGTAGCGACGCCCTCCTCTTGCTACCATACAGGAAGTTCAGACAGAAAAGCTCATCACGTTCGAAGAGTCTCCTATACGGAATGATGGGACTATGCAACAATGCAATGGAACTCGTTCCTCTTGAACAAGGAATTCAAAACCAAAATGAAACAAATTTTAATTCGACCCAAAACTGATGTCTACATCAATATGCCTCAGGAAGAGCCATCTACAAGTTCAACAAAACCTGCTGAGCTACCAAAAATAGATCGAACTGCATCTGGCTATTTCATCGACTTTGATACCTTTTCCTTGGATCCAAGCGAACATGAAACAACGCCAGCCCCAATATCTCGTCAACAACAAATCAAAGACTTCTTCATTTTTCTTAAAAAGACATGCCTGGTGTCACTTTGGCTAGAACTTTGGATAATCACCGTTATACTGTTCTTTCTTTTCTGGATAGGCTTAGTAACTGTTTTCTGCTTACTTATTAATGGAACTTATCTGCGCCAAAGCTCTGCAGCATCAAAAGTGAACATGATCCTGAAACCTCATGTTTCATCACATCGTGAACAAAGAGACTTGTCCTACATGAACATTTCAGCAGTTCCTTTACCTGATGGTATAGTATGGGACAAGGTTGATTATGATCTATTTGGCCCGACAGAACTTTTAAAAATACCTCATTTATTTAAAATTTCCTTAAATGATATCATTACCTCCAGTACTTTTTAAGATGATTGGGATTTTGAAACTGTAAACAATGTTGTCTGATTTAGAACAATCTGCTGCATTTTCTAGCAATGAAATGTTGAAGACACATCAGACTTTAACACAATGTATTGTTATCAACATTATGGTCATCATTCTTACACAAATCCAGTACCCCTAGAAATGTATTCACATATCACCAATGGGAACATTGCCCTACACAACCGAAAAGTAGTTCGAAAACTTTTGCACAGAAATTTTCATATTTTTCAGGGTTTAATATTTCAGACCCGACCTCATATTACTATAAGGTTGCACCTACATCCGCACAGAAAAATATGCTGACTAACACCAAACAGATTTATTCTGCTTCCTTTATTACCCAACTGTCTGAACAGGGTTTCGACTTATGGAAGGACACAATAGACTTAAAATCAGTCTGGGGTTCTAGAGACTGGCAAGTCCAGGGAACAGAAGCGCTATTTAGAGCATGCCTCCTTTCTAAGCAGATGATATTTCTGAATGATACTGTGCAACAGACTTCCTGTCTTAGAATAGCCAAGAACAAGGATTTGAACACACCTTAGATTTCAACACCATCACATACCGAGGAAAATTTTACATCGCAATAAGGGGCTACAATAGATGACATTTTACAATACAATAGATCAGATCCCAATTGGAAGGGATAGTTGGTTTGGCCCACAGACACAAACAGATGTCAAGGAAGATTTAGGGGTACCATCGAAGGGGTCAGTATCCATAGGCCAGACCCACGCTATGTACAAAGAACATTCAAGGGTGGCGACATCATACAGTGTTGGGAAGTTATGCCTCGATTGGCTAAAAACCTCAATATTATAGGACTACCAGATGGTATACTCCATTAGAAAAATTAGTGACAGCATTTGACTTTTCTAAGGGACTAATCACCAATACATACCAGACAATTCAACACTCCACACCCCTCAAACCCACACATTTCAAACTTTCTGGCAGACTACCACTACAGAGGGCATTTTGTCTAAGCAATGGCAAACCCTTTGGGTGAGACACTCCTAGAACTTACCGCAGCTTAACCCACAGGTAAATGGCTTAGAAGATCATGGTTCAATGGTATTATATACCAGCTTACTTGTCCAGCATATACCCCTCCACATCTTCCTTCTGCCATCTATGCATACTAGTAGTGGGACATACTTGCCACATCCGGTGCTCCTGCAGGCCTCATTACCACATATTGAAAAGCGATCCTGGAACAAGGTCACTATTGGGAATCTACTCCCTGCCGCTTACTTCACAGTTATACTAGGTGTGAAACACCTTGTCTTAGAAGCGACGACCCACGCTGACTGGAAGCTTATTAGCCACATACTGAATGCTGCACAGCAGATATTAATATAGTTGAAAAAGACAACTGCCCCCCCAATTGCTTTATGTTTCACCCGCCCACGGGATGTGATGGCGATGCAACAACTTACTTTGTACAGAAGCTAAATTTCATTAGGTTTGAAACCCTCTCATCCACTATCTCTCCCGCTTGGAGTTCACCTGCTTCAACCCAGCGAACCTCAGAACATTTCGGCTTTTTAATAACTTTTCATCCATGCTTGGCTTCAATAGCAAGCCCATGTCCCCCATCCACTATAAGCGTCACCCCTACGTGCACTATTGCACGACTTTGCTCATACTGTAGAACTGTATGTTGACAACATTGACCTGCGAACCCAAGATGCTCCCCCCACTCAAAGGGAACCAGAGACACTGATAGATGTTTTGCGTGGCTGCCGGCGATTAGGACTTGGTGGAATGCGTTTGTTAGGACCTGCTCTGTAGACAACAGCTGACACTTGACAGTTTTCATGCTGGCTTCTGTGTCTCACAGAGCCTCCACCCGTTGCCCATTAATGGTGACCCACTGCCTATATATGGAGGCTTGTGGCACTATTTCACTATCACCCAGGGAAACTAGGGTCACCTCTGCCTGTCCCCAAAAGTAACTGGGACTATCTCCTTCCTGAGCACTACACTCACCAACCCAGGTGTCTGCCCACAGGTAGAGGGGTGTGCCCTTATGGGACATCGGCGTTCGCCTTTGTTGTGCCCATATTCGTAGCACTCTGTACATTGGAGTGCAACCATCCCTGTCTTATGGTTAAGGAACTAATTTTTAGGATCAAACTGGGACTGGTTACCACTAATCCCATGGGAGTTATTTTTGGGGTCTTTTGAGTAATTCTTGCTTTTAAGGTTTTCTCCTCCCTCTTTCTTTTGTTGGAAACCCCAAGCACCTATGTGGGTGTTACCACCATATACCTTCTTGGACACTCTGGTGGTAGCCCAGAGGCCAGCCTCCTCAACAAGCTTTCTGGGGTAACAATAGAAAACTGTTTTGATGCTGTAGCCCCCCCCCCTTTTTGCCTGGGTTTTGGTGCAACTTTGACTGAAGTGTACAGGGTTCCTGCTAACCAGGTTCCCAGTACCAGTGTTCTTTCCCTAAAAATGTGCTATTTTTTCCCCAATTGGCAAAACATTTAGCACCCTCTATAAGTCCCTAGTAATGGGTACCCCGGTACCTAGTGTCTGAGGTACCCAAGAGGGTCCCTAAGGGTTGCAGCACAAATTATGCCACCTTAAGGGATCCCTCACCTAACATATGCAAGTCTGCCATTGCAGGCTCCGTGTCTTGGTGTAGACGAAAGTAGGGTCGTGTATTCAAACCCAGAGATAAGTTACTAGACGTTGAAATATATTTAAATATACGTTTATCATTACACTTAAATTACATTTTTAAAGTACTGCTACACTCACCTTTAGAGACAGGAAGCAAGGGCTCTAGGTGTAATGGGTGGGGTAATGTATTAATGCCCAGGTATTAATTGTAATACCGATGTATAAATTAATTGGCTTTAAAATGTATTTTAATATAAAATTATCATAAAAACAAACATTTTTTAAAGTACTGCTATATTTACCTTTAAATGCAATACCTGTGTATTATTTAGTAAGGGGCCGATTACGATGCAGCCTGTAAAGGTTCCGACCTTCGGTAGGAGCCTTTAGGGCCGCATCGTAATGGGCCTGTCGGTGTACTTTCTGACCACCTAATTAAGATATAGGCAGTCTGAAAGTAAACGTGACGGTCATTCCGGCTGCCTTTTGACGGGCTCAGATAGCCTGTCCGCCAGTCAGAAGCCAGCCTTTAATCTCAAGGGCGGCTCTTTCCGCCTTTGAGAGTGATATCACGGCTTCCGACATGGTTTCCATGTCGGCAAGCGTGTTTGGGGGCCCCTAGGAGGGCCCCCTTTGGTGCACGGCCTCCACTTGAAGCCGTACCCCTGCTGATCCCTACACCTTGTGGCAGATACCTTGAGGTGCCCGCTACGGGGTGCAGAGAGGAACTGCACCTCCCATTTCACTATGGGAGCATGCATTACAGCAGGTTTATGGCCGCAATGCATGCTCTCATAGTGAAATATAGTAATGCGACCAAACAGTGTTCAGTCGCATCCTAATGGGGCAGTCGGGACCGAAAAACCCAGGTGTCGGTCGGTCCCATGACCGAGTCGGTGTCGGGCGGAAGGGATTTCGCCCCACATTATAATGAACCCCTAGGTGATTTATGTATTATTTAATTTTATAATTTAACTTAAATATTTTTTAAAGTACGGCGAAATATTTAGGGACGGGATGCAAGGGAAATGGACCAATATCCAGGTATTATTTTAAATTCCTCTGTATTAATTACCGGGGGTTAAAGATATAATGTAATTTTGAATTTAAACTTAAATATTTTTTTTACGTCTTGCTAAACTTGCATTTAGGGACAGGATGCAAGTGAAGTAGGAAATATGAGTGGTGAACTATATTAATACTTTATTAATTTTACTGCCTGTGTATTAATAAAGCTTAAACTGTATAATTTAAAAAGATTTACACTCGCCATTAGGGACGGAATCAAAGGAAAATAGGGGTAATTGTTGGATCAGTGTATTAATACCAAGGTATTAATTTAAAAACCAGAGTATAAATATTACTAAGTGTTTAAGTGTACTTAATTAGCTTTTATCGTTAAAAATAATTTTACAAAAGTACTTGTACACCCACCTTTAGGTACTGGATGGAAGGGATATAGGGGTAATGGTTGGGGTAGTGTACTAATACCCAGGCATTAATTTTAATACTGGTGTATTAATTTCTGGGATATATCAAAATGAAATGTATATAAATATTGCTTGGAACTGCTCCAAAACTCCAAAACTCACCTTTAGGCATATATGGGTAATGGACGGTGAAGTGTATAAATACCAAGGTGTTAATTTTAATACCAAAGAATTTATTAGTAGGTGTTAACATGTACTTACATTTAATATTAGCATTAAACTTACATTTTTTTTTAAATCAACTGTAGCACTCACATTTAGGGTTGGGATGCAAGTAATATAGGGGTAATGGGCAGGGAATTAATTTTAATACTTCTGCGATAATTTTTGGAAATTAAAATGTAATATATATATATATAAAAAGAAATTTTGGTCTGTTTACGAATAAGGTTTTATAATGTTTCTGTGAACTCTCAAAAGTATTTTAAATAGCACTTGCACTTTATTATTCAGGCTTGAATAATCAATATATGCTGCTATTGATTTTGTATTTGCACAGCACTAATTTTGCACACGTTTTGCTCATTTTGCACATACACATCATTTCGATTCCACAGACTGGTTTTAATTATTGCACGAGCATGACCTTTTAATTGATCTGACTCAGCAATATATTGGATTTATTATGATGTGAATTTGATGTGCATCGATACGTTTATCCCAGGCACATTACGACTGATGATTAATACTGCTCGTTGGAATAAGCAAATCACGATATTTGGTGCTCTGAGGTTAGAAGAATATGGATGCAATAATAATAATAATCAGTTTTGTACATTATTTCTGGATATTGACTGCGTATTATAAGACATACCCTAGATAGGTCTCAGATTAATATTGCACTAGCATTTTAATTATGAATCAACTTTTATTGTACCTTTTCTATACAGTGAAGTATCGCCTAAAATTGCATAACCTCGTTCTCAGTTTGTACCAATGATTTACAAGACTAATAATAGACAGCATTCCATGAGCTATTTCGTTCAGTACTATGTGTTCTTGCGTATTTGCACAGCTATGGTGTTTTTACATCAAAGTATTTGTTTGTTGGTGCTATTATACCATCTATTTATGTAGTCATATATCTACAGCATATTTGCACTTCATCTATTTACACATGATTTTAGAATCCTATAGTCTGGCAATCTCTGTTCATCATGGATGTTTGTTGAAGCTCTAATATCACTGACTCATACATTTGCATTTTTTATTGTACAAGTTTGCACTGTTTTTTTAGTGTACAAATTTGCACTTTAGTTATTCTCACATGAATTTTAGAACTTTGTATGATTTTATATATGTATAGTTCATCAATTTGATGTTTAATCTGTCGGCTCATTAGAATCGGTTCTTGAGTCACTTTCCAGTCTGTTTTCTACTTTCACTAACGTGGCGATTTGTTTTTTGAGCAATTAGAGCACACCTTTTGCTATTCTGTTATTTAACTAGCTTCCTGGTCATGTGGCGCGTCATGTGATCAAACTCGCGTGAGGCGAGCGAAACGAGTCATGGCAGGCACTATGCCGGTTTAATCTGTGGATAATAATGGAATAATAAATTTGACACTGCATTCGCACAACATCCGAGTTGTTTGGAGCTTTTTTGGAGTGTGCGGAGGTCCGTACCTGGGTGTTCTGCAAAGGATCGGCAGGCCAGGAGTTGGGGATAGATTACCTGTATATTTTGGGAAAGTAAAATATATTTAAATGTAATATTATATATAAATAATATATTTTAACCTGCTCCAACACTCCTTTAGGGGCCGGATGTGAGGCATATGGGGTGATGGATGGGGAAGTGCAGTAATACCCAGGTATTAATTTTGATACCCGTGTATTCATTTTTGCAATTAAAATATATTAAAAGTGTAACGTTATATATAAATATTCTTGAACTTATGACAAACTTCCCCATCAGGTATGTGATGTAAGGCATATAGGGGTGATGGGTGGGGTAGTGTAGTAATACCCAGGAATTAATCTTAAAACCTGATTATTTTTTAGTAGGTGCTAAACTTAATTTGATCAGTAAACTTAATAATTTTAAAAGAACTCCTACACTCACCTTTAGTGACAGAATGTAAGGGGTAACGGGTGGTGTAGTGCATTAATACAGAGGCAATGATTTTAATTGATTTTGCTGAAATTTATTTAAGTTTCATTTTATCGTTAAACTTAAATATATTTTTCAACTAATGTAACACTTTTAGGGACGGGAAACAAGAGAATAGGGGTACGGTGTGGGGAAGATGTTTATAAATACACAAGTATTCATTTTAATATCTGTGTACCAATTAATAGGCTTTTAACTGAACTTTTAAAAGTTAAATAATGATTAAACATACATTTTTTTAAAACCCAACTGTAATACCTTTATGGACGGAGTGCAAGGAATAGAAGGGTAACGGGAGATGGAATTGTATTAATTCCCAGGTATTACTTTTAATGCTCGAGTACTAATTACTAGGGGCTCGATTACGATATCGGGCGGACCGGAGTCCACCTGACACTGTCACGTTCTTGGGACCGACCTCCGGTCGGCGGTCACCACGCCGCTATAACGATGAGACCTCACCATGGGGCCAATTACGATGTCGGGCGGAAAGCATCCACCAAACTCAGAAAGCCTCAGACAAGGGGGTTGGAGGCCTTCCAACCAACTTGGTCGGTTTAGTTTCTGACCGCCGAATTACGATGTCGGCCGTCGGAAACTTACCCCATCGGTCTTTTCAAATCGGTTCTGACTAACTCGCTGAGTCCGCGGAGCGCTCGGAACCGATCCGTAATGCTCTATGGAGGTAGTTTGTGACCTCCGTATTACGATGTTGGTTTTCAGACAGCCTTTCCGAGCCGGGCTGTCTGACATGAAAAGGCTGTCGGAAAGCGACTATGGGGTCCCCTAGCAGGGCCCCATTGCCTCCGCGGCCTCAGGTTGGGGGCCGAGGGGGGTACCTAGTATACCCCCCTGTAAATCCCTGCACTGTGTGGCAGGCACCATGGGGTGTCTGCCACAGGGATTCCCCAAAAGCCCTTTTTCCCTATGGGAGCTTGTGTTCCAGCCGGTTTCCGACCGACACACAAGCTCCCATAGAGAATAGTGAGTTTCTGCCTGAAAACGATGCGGTTGCATCGTCATCGGTCGGTCGGAACCGCCGACCAAAGTAGGTCAGAAACGATTCTGAGACTGTCGGTCGGAAGAGTTTCCGACCCACATCGTAATAAGGGCCCATGTGCAGTCGCATTCTCCCATTTCTCTATGGGAGCTTGTGTGTAACAAGCTCCAATAGAGAAATGGGAGATTGTGTTAATCCCTGCACTCCATGGAAGGCACCTCAAGGTGCCTGCCACAGGGTGCATGGATTAATAGGGGGGCACCATAGGTGCCCCCTCAGCCCCCAACCGGAGGCTGCAAGGACAAAGGGGTCCTTGCTAGGGGCCCCCAAACTCAGTTTCCGACTGGCTTTCCATTTCGGAAAGCCCAGCATGGAAAGCCTGTGGGAATCCTAGCATCATAATCCCGAAGGCGGAAACGCCTTCCTATGGGAGTACTGGCCGACAGGCTCCTGGAGCCCAACGGAAGCCAGCCAGAATAACCGTCCGGTTTCAATTCCGACCGGCTGTATTGTAATCAGCCGGTCAATATTGAAACAGATGATCTCGGTTGTAAAGCCTCCGACCTAAGGTCAGAGGCTTTACGACCGAGATCATGATAGGCCTCTTGGTGTTTAAATAAATGTGAATTTAATTTTTGAATTAAACTTAAATAGTGTTTAAAAGTACTGCTACACTCATCTTTAGTGACAGAATGTAGGGGATATATGGGTAACGGGCGGGGTAGTGTATTAACAGCCATGTAATACTTCATTTTTACCAACTAACTGAAATTTATTTTAAATATAGAAAAAATCAATACAACAGTGAGATTTTAAGAGACCTATTTAAATTTTAAACCACAATTATGAATAAATAATAATTACAGTGATACACTTTATTTTATTTTAGATTTAGCTACAGGAAACCAATAAACACCATGTTTTTTTATTTTAAAAATTTGCAAATAGTTGAAAAACGACTATTTGCAAAAATAGAAATATACACTTTTTTTTTTTTTTAGAGAAAAACAAGACTTTATTGCAATAAACAAACATTTCTGAAAAAAATGGTTGAAAGTAGTTTCCCGTGCTTTTACATTAGTTTCAATGGTGGAAACTGTCCTTTTTTCCATTGGTACGCAATGCCACACTCTGTGATGACGAGAAAATTGACCTTGTCCTTGCATATACATAATGATACACCCAAGACAGTATAAAGGAAAACCACAATTATTCACTTTTCAAAGGTTTACTGTAATCTTTTCACTCTTGTACAAAAAGGATGCTACAATTGGTAAATACGAAATAAAACTTATTAATAAAACCAGAACATGAGCACCACAAATATTTATATTATTGTAAACACATTAAGATACTAGCTCCTACATATCATATTATTCATATTCGGTGCTGTGAGAGCATAATAGGGTTATACCTCTGCATTTAATACTCAAAATATTATTAATAACTACATTGAAAGCCATATTGCTCTAGTTAGGTTGCCTCTTCTGTTTGAAAGCATTGTAAATGTATCCATCTGAAGAATTTATTACATAGTACCTGTTGGAAAAGGGAACAAATTAAAAAAAAGGTTAGTCAGTTTGCTTATTATGCAGAACAATAGGTTTAGCTTTGCTAACTTAATGCCCGATTAGGAGTCTGGCAGTCACGCAGTGGTGGTCCACCGTATTGCGGAGTACAACTTACAAAGTAGTATCGGCGGTGGACCGCCTGCTGCGCCCTGGTGGTGGTGCAGGAGTGTCACAACACAATATGCAGTCCCGCTCAGTATATTTTGAGTTCTTGCACCCCCAGCTTTTTCATGGCAGAGCCCCACCATGAAAAAGCTGGTGGTGCAAAAACAAAGCCACCATGAGGATACAATCAGGGGGGGGTACAGTAACATGTACCCCCAGTCTGTATTCCCCCCAGTTCCAGCACGGCAGTCACCGTCCATGCCGTGCTGGAACTTTTTGGCCATTCCCATTGCAGTGCCTGTTTTCAAGGCACCGCCATGGGAAAGGCCAAAGAACGGCCGACCGTATTACGATTTGCAACTTGTAATACGTTGGCGGTGCTTGGGCGGCTTTGACGCAGCAGAGGGGGCATTGCGCCATCGCCACTGCACCCAAGTCGTAATCAGGCCCTTAGTCGTGTTTAGGAGGTTTTTAAAAAATGCCTGTAGGAAAGTGCCCCTTTTGGACATGGTTAGCCCCATGATTTGACTGGTATCTGATGCAACTTTGACTGAAGAGCACTGGGTTCCTGCTAACCAGGTTCCGCCAGAGTTATTTCCCCCCCAAAAAAAGCTAAATGCCAAATTGACCAACAATTGCCAAGGCCCTTAGTACCTCTGTGAGTCCATAGTAAGGGGTACCCCGTAGTACCTAGGGCAGGGGTGCTAAGGCGGGCCCCTTAACGCTGCAGCATGTATTGTGCCCCTCTAAGGTTACCCAGCACCAGACCCCTTCCCCCCTGGCCCTAAGCTGTGGGCTTTGGAGGGCACCACTACATATCCCTGAACCATGTGGCAGGCACCGCATGGTGCCTGCCACGTAGTGCAGGGATATGTCAGGTGTCTGCTTTTTGATCCATACGTAAGTTCAGATTGTCGATCTTCCCGTCGATAGATTGGAGGCTGGCTTGGACTGCAATGAGAGTCTTGTCGATATTGGACAGTTGATCACCAGGTGCGTCAAGTTCGGAGTCCGAGGCGGCCTGCTGAGAGGTTTTTGTGGACCTTTGGGGCTCAAAGGTGAGGGCAGCTGGCTGCGCTCAGACTTCCCCATGGCAATGAGAGTGAGGCGGGACGCAGCTGGGCAGGAAGATGATGTCCGCACGAGAGGCGCCCAGGACGCTATGATCAGGAGTCCAGCAGCCGGTAGCAGGGGTGCTGGAGACAGGGCACCGTGTGACAGTGAGCCAGACTGCGCACAGCAGCGCCAATGCAGTCAAGACAGCGGCGGAGTGACCCTCAACTGGGGAGGGGGCACAGCAGCGAGGGCGCAGCGCCCGGTCAGGCAGCGCTGCGCGAGTGACGTGTCAGCAGGTGGCTCCTAGTGCACCGCACGCCTCGGCACACGACCCCCACAATAGGCAGCAGCTGCCACTGGAATGCGGATCGTGCAAGCCGCTGTCACAGTCAGGCCCAAAAACGAACCAGGCTCAGGAGCAGGAGTAGCGAAGAGGGCCCCACAGTAGTCCGCTCGGAGAGACGAGACTGAACGGTAGGGCTGGTGGTCAAATATGTAGTAGATAGGGCGCTTGCCAGGTGGGTCCCGGTAGTTGGCAGCAGCTGGAGGCACTGGAATGAACCGGTGTCGCCCCCGGTCACAGTGCAGCGGGCAAGCGGAGGAGGGGAGCGTCAGCGTCCGCCAGCAACTATGGGCGCCTCGGGCTTCCAGCAGGTGTCATCAGAGAAGGGCCACGCTACAGGTGAGGGCGCATGAAGTACGCTGAAGCGGCTCCGGGGAAGACAGTTCAAGCGGCCGCCAACCGCGCCACCTCACACCAGCTCTCAACGCGGAACGCCGGCAGCAACCACTTCAGTCGCAGTCAAGAGCCTGCATCTCCGGTCGCCTGGTGGTAGGTTGCAGAGCTCGTCGCCTCATGTAACTGAGCAATGCAGGCCGGAGGGGGCCCCGCAAATTGGAGCCGCAGGGAGGTCAAGGGAGGGCACACGCCACAGCACGGGCCCGGGCCGCGGCACGGTCCCCACGCAAGTCCGCAGACGCGCAAACCAGGCCGGTCTGGGAACACCAGGCGGCGGCAGGAGTAGCGCCGACAATCCGCGGCTCACGGCCAGGCCGCCGCGCGGACCGGGATCGGGAAAGGGCGCGCACACCAGCGAGCCAAAAAAAAGGCCGCACCGGGGCGCCCGCCACCCCCAGCCCGGCCCGCACAGCCCTCCAGCCACAAACCGAGTTGCGGGATTCCCTTCTCGCCACCCCCCGGGTCCGAGCAGCACGGCACAGCACTCACCGCGGCTTCGTAGTTAGAGCCCAGCCCAGGTCACCATGCGGCGTTGCAGGCCCAGAAGACTGTCAGGCCCCTCTGCCCAAGAAAGGCTGCCCACTTATCTCCGCCACACTTCTGCTGCAGGCAAGGCGCAGATTACTGGCAGGAACTGCAGGATATTGGTCGGATGGATGGCTCGGCTGGCGGAGCTACTCTATCGAGCGGCCATCTTGCCTGGCGCCCTCTAGCGCCCCCCAAATTAACATACATAATTAGCAATTAGATATTTAATAATGATAATTTACTTCCAAATCCTGTACCCCGAAAAAACCCAAAATCCGCTACGGCACTAAAAATACAAACAAACTATTAAATTTAAAATAAACAAATTTACAAACAATAATTAAAAACATTAACAGTAATTATACAAACAATTTAAAACAAATACACTAAAATACATAAAAATAACTTTGAAACTATCATTAACAGCGATATTCTAGACGATATTTACATTTTTTTACAATATAGATATTTGTACATCAATATTATTTACCTTAAATTCGCTACTCTTGTGCAAGATATTTTTGCAGATAATTTTTGTGTATCCCAATATTTCAAACTTGATATTTCTGTTCCTCGTTTTTTTATTTCGATATTTTGCTAATTTACCACTCTACTCCACTCATCTAAATGCAACTCCAAGCAACACAATGCCACTCCACAAAATGCCACACTACAATCCACACAATGCCACTCTACTACATGTTGCACAATGCTCATTTATACGATGCTAGTCCACTAAATACAAACACTTCATATTACATAATGCCACTCCACGCCACGCAAAAGCACTCCACTTCTTCACACAATGTGACTCCTCGCCACTTAACAGAATGCCATGCAAAGAAATGCCACTCCACTCCTTCAAAGCCAATGTATCTTACATAGATGAGACCTATTGTCTTAGCAAATGCTCCTTTAGCAATACCCCTGGCATCGAGTAGGCTTTCTGTCCCCATGAGCTATACTGAGGGCCAATCCTCCAAACTTTCCTGCAGGTGGATGAGAAACACTGTTGGAGTTCAAAGAGTGAGAAAGGTGGTATGGGGCGAACTGTCAAACACATTTTTTGTTAAATACATCCTTGTTTCATAGGTTCCTAACCCCCGCTCCACCCTCTCATGACAGTTAACCTGTGTGTAACTCCTGAATATAATAATCAACTGTATTTGCAGTGACTAATGCTCGGACTCTGGGTTAATCGTCCTTTATTGGTGAACATTTGTTGGCTCCATATCCTTTTTTTATTTCTGCTCTTCTTAAGTTTGAATTGTGGCACTGAGTTAGGCTTAAATTCCACTTGTTATGGAACACACATATAAGTCAGATCACAGGGTTGTCCGTAAGTTAATATACGCCACTATGGGTTAGGAAATGTGGCTGAAGGTGGTCCACAGTCTCCAGTACTTTCTCTCATAGAGAAGTGAGAAAAATATGCATTTTTGCCATAGTTTACAAGGGCCTATGGGTAGAAAACATTAGCAAGGTCCATGCAAGTCATGCTATCCTGGACTCTGCTGGGTGTATAGTTTACAGAACTGTGTTTGTTCATTACCCTGGATAGTGGCCAATCAGACTAAAAATCAACGGAATATAAAAATATATATATTTTTTTTAAATGGGGAAAAAGTGATTTTCAAAGTTATGGTTTGTGCCTTTACGTGTCATTCTCTTCAGGACCACACGCACAAATGGGGAACCATTATAATTTGAAGACATGGGGATTTTGGATAGCTCGAAAATTGCTGTTTGCAACAGATTCAATTTTTTGTCATCCCAAAATATAAAGAACATGCGTGATTTTAGAGAATTTGGCAAAGTATGAACTTTGTCCTTGCGTATACATAATGCTACATCCACGTCAGTACAAAGAAAAACCACCAGTTTTTTCAAACGTTTACTTTAATCTTTTCACTCTTGTACATTAGGTGTGCTGCAATTGTTAGACAAATATGAAATAAAACTGCTACTTATGAAATCAGAACTGTGAACACCGCAAGTATTTTTATCATTATGATAATAGCTCCTAACCATCATTACAATATTCACTATAGCAACAGCATAATGGTATTATCCCTCTGCCTTTTGTGCCCGTTAGGAAGATCCCCATACCTTTGCACAGCCGACCATGCTTTCTCTAGCTACAGAAGGTTCTATAAGTGGCCTTGCTCTCGGATTGAAAACATGCACAATTTTTTGTGTAAAGTTGTACCTGGATTCCTTCAGGATATTGCTTTCAGGCCTGCAGAGCTATATAGGCCATCCGCTGGTATGTTGTGTGTGTAATGATAGCTCCGGGACAAAAGACTATGGGCAAACCACATGCTGTGAATATTGCTTTCCCAGATTTTGCCGGATCCATCGCGTGTTGCCAGACATCGGAGTGGATCTGCCCCCATTTTGGCCTCCAAGACCACTCACACCCTAAATTCTTCGTCATACTGTGCCCAGGCATATCCCTCATATTTGAGCTGTGCTTGCGTAAGACATCTGAGAGAAAGTGCCTCTTGACATGGTTATCCACTCACTTTTTGCCAGGAAAATGATGTGATGTAGATTCAATTATAATACACAGGGTCTGTACCAACCAGGTCCCCTGTGCCAGTGCTTCTTCCCTAAAACTTTTCCACAATTGGCCCTTTAGCCCCCTGTAAGTCCCTAGTAACTGGCACCTGGGCATCTAGGGCATTGGGACTGAAGAGCGTCCGTCCCCTAGGGACCCCTCAACTAGGCCATGCAGACTGCCACTGCAGCATTCATGGCCTGGTGCAGACAAAAATGACAAAGTAGACATAGCACACTGCCTGTATGCCATGCCAACTAGCACTGCCTAAGGTATAGGTAAGCAAGCCTCTCGCAAGCCTTTAAGCCCTACGGTAGGGTGCATTATTTCACAGGTGTGAGCATATCATCTGCATGAGCAGATATGCCCCTATAATATTTAGGTCTTTACTTAGATATTGTAAGTGGGAAGCAAAAGAAAGTACATGAGCTGGAAACTCAACAACTCAAGATCCCCTTGCACCATGATGGCTTCTCTGAACCCAGGAGTATTTGGTACCAAACTACTCCTCTTAATAAAACACACTGATGTCAGAGTGGGATTTTTTGAAGCATACTCGGAGGTGCCCACTGAAAACCTACCAACCCTGGTGAGGTCAGACTGGCTTTAGGCAGCCTGCCACCACCAAAAATGTTTCTGACCCCCCCCGCACAGTACTAGAGAGGGAAGCTTCAAAGGCCTGCCGCCATAGTATTGTGACCCCCGCCTCTGCTGCTAGCAGCAGATGGCAGCCCCCCTGTTTACACCCCCCACTTTCAGTGGTAAAACAGGATGGAAAAACTAGCAAGAATAGAAGCTGTACCCACCTCTACCAACTCCACCCCTAAGGTGAAGGATATCTTTCAGTCTATGCCATCTGGAAGATAGGGCGACTCCTCCAATTCAGAGCAAGGACTATGTCCCCTCCCACAGGAGGGTGGCATAATTTAGGGTGTAATAATAATATGATTTACAGAGTGCCTGGTTACTCCCAAGGACTGTCCCCGCGTTAAGCAATAGCCACATAAGGTCAGAAGTGGTCAGGGGCAAGAGGCTCAGAGCTCCTTTTAACTCAGTCTAAAGAGCCAGGTCTTCAGATTTTTTCGGAAACTTGCCTTGTCTTGGATTGAGTGGCATGGAGTTCCAAAGCTTGGCTGCATGGAGACCAAAGGTGCAACCCAACCAGCCGTGCACGACGCACTCTGGGAATCACTGCCAAAGCCGCTTCCCCAGATCTAAGTACTCTGGAGGGGGTGTGAGCACTGATCAGGGGGAAGAGATAACTGGGACCTCTCCGATTCATTATCCTGTGCGCGAAACACAGAGCTTTGAATGAAATTCTGTGTTTTACAGGAAGCCAGTGAAGTTCAGCCAAGCCGGAACGGATGGTGGTCCATTTCGGAATTCCTAATAGCAACCTGGCTGCAGCATTTTGTACTCTTTGCAGCATAGCCAGACTGCCCCCAGAAATCCCTAGAAAGAGCACATTGCAGTAATCAAGCCGGGACACCAGCAGGGCCTGTGTTACTGTTTTTTGTGCTGAGTCTGGAATTAGTCTCAAAAACTTTCTTAGCAGCCTCAGTACTCCAAAACAGGTGCCCACAGTGGCCCTTATCTGATATTTAAAAGATAGCTGAGCATCAAAGAGGATGCCTAGATTTTTCACTTTAGTTTTAGGGGTGGGGCCCAGATCCGCGGGCCACCATGCCGAGGACCAGATTGAGGGCTGTATCCCAACCACCAGTACCTCCGCTTTATCTGCATTTAGCTTTAGGCAGCTAGCCTGCATCCAAGTCGCTAGATCAGAAATACAGGATTTCAAATTTACTGCGGCCCGATCGTCCTCATTGGCTAGTGTGATGACTAGCTGAGTGTCATCAGCATATGACACCATTCTCACTCCATGACCCTCGATAATGTCAGCCAGTGGGCGAAGATATAGGTTAAAAAGTGTAGGGCTCAGTGCCGATCCCTGAGGCACTCCCCACTGTAGGGGGATAATGTCGGAGGTAAAAGGCTTCTGAGTAACCTAGAAAGAGTGCTTCTGTAGACAGTCCAGGTAAGGTGCCCATTTTCCATGTCACTCCCTTAAAATGCCCCTAAATCTAGCATTTAGGTTGCTACCCCAGACCCCGACACTAGTTTGTGCCAACCTAAGAAGGAGGACGAAGATGATGCTATGCAGAGAAGACTGTCGACGCCCACTGACTTGGCCCCCAGCCCTACCGGCCTGTCTGCAGCCCTTGAAAATCCTGCGAAAAAACGCCTGTCCTGCAGTCGGTGACCTCCACAGCACCTGGGAGGACTGCCTGCCTTTGAAGAAGGCCAGAACTCAGAGGACAGTGACTGGCCACAAGAAAGCAACACAAAGGACTCTGGTGTTCTCTGGATCCACAATCCCCTGACCACTCTGCACCTGATACCTCCGGCCTGTGTCTAGGTGGCCCACCGATCCAGAAAAGGTTCCCCAGCAATCCTGAGTCAAAGTCCAGCAATGACTGACCCCTCTGGTGCTCCACGACGCCGCCTATAGTGTGAATTCAAACGCTCCCCCCGACCGACTCTGGTAGGAGAAACCAGACATCAAAGCAAACCCCTGCACCGAAGCCCCTTGGCCTTGAGGAGCTCGACTAACTGTGTCCCTATGACCTACAACATCCAAACGTACTTCTCCTGTCACTGGTTTCCTTCGCGCAGCCTCCAGTTCGTCAACTGCAGCCTGTTGTCCAAACCGAGTTTCTCCACTGAATTGTATTGGGCGCCCGATACAGTGTTTGCACCCTTCACCCGGCCGCCCCTGTGCCGCTGGTGGTGTATGATTGGTGCTACCTTGTGGCCCCCCACATGAACCTTGTCCTCTGCCGACCCTGCAACCAGAAGACTGGAATTGTAAGTTGGTTACTTACCTGTGAAACCACATTGTTTTCCTCCATAGGTTAACATTGCAAAGACTGAAAATTGCCAGTGTCCACTTTTGAAACTGAAAAGAAATCCCATTTAAAAACGTACTTACCTTTTTGCAAAGATCTTGGTCTTAAAATAAATCTTGAGCAAAGCTTATTTTTATAAAATTGGTGTGGATCTCCTTGAGTCGCGTGCCATTTATTGGTCATTGTGTGCACAACAAATATCCTAGACTCCTTTATGTTAGGCCTAAGGCTGCTCGCCCACACCACCATATATAGAGCACTTTGGGTTTGCATTGAGCCCTGTACACTCCTGGGGAGGGGGAAGGGGGGGGGGGGGATCTCTGGACTATGCACGGTATAAAAACCCTAGCGGTATACCATAGCTTCCTACAGCATCCAACTATTTAAACCAGGGCCACACTCTACTCTGGATATTTTTCGAAATATACACTAGCGAAAATGGAAAATGCTGCCGTTCAGTTTCATATTGTCATGGGATTCCTAGGTCGTTTGGACAGTTCATATTCTTCCTCCTGGGACCCTTCTTTAGCAGTCAGCTCCCTATGCAACAGCTTAAACATTTCGACATGTACTCTCTGCCAGATCTTTTCTGTGGTGGACAACGTATGGTGAGTCCCCAGCTGCTTTGTCACCCCCATGTATGGCAACTTCTTTTTTTCGACTCCTTGCTTTCTTTGAACTCCACTTTTTTGACTGTACCTTTCTACCCCTCATCACAGCATCAGTTCCCGTGTTCTTAGCCTTATCCTCTTGTTGTTCTCCTGCTGAAGTCCCTGTCAGTGTACAAGACCCTCCGTCCCTTTGTGCAGCCTCCTTTTGTGCACCTTTTGTATCTGACCTTCATTCCTCTGTCCCTAACCCAGTGTCCTTAACATACCAGTACATCTGTAGACATGTAGTTTACTCCTTTTCATTCCCAGCCTCCACCCAAACTGACAATATAACCGGGGCAGACAAAGTGGCCCTTACATCCTTACCTGGCATTAAAGTCAGTGCCCGCTCTGTAGTCTGCTGCTTTGCCAGTAGAAGCCACCTGCCCGCTAACCTGGTGTCAGTGGATCTCGCGGATACGGTGTCTAAAGCCTGTAAAACACTATGTGGACACCGATTAACAAACCCAGCCCCCAACCACCTACGGACCTTCCTGCCGCTTGCTGCCACCACCTCTGGTACACCTTATCAATCACATCACTGCCCAAGACATCGCCCTCCTCCATGCTTTCCTCATAGTCTAAGTCCATACAACCCACCAATTAATCTGCCCCCGCCCACTAAGCATGTGGTGGTACCGCCACCAGATATTGCACATTATACACCACCTTGGGTTAAATGTCTACCTTCTCCTGGGGTGGGGTGGAGGGCGGGGGTTGGGCCCTCCTAAGTCCTCTGTAGTTGTGTGCCGTCTTGACCCATATGTCCTTCCTCACAAAGATGCTCTGCGCATGTCCTCTGGTGGACCCGACGAGTCCTCACTGGACCTTCCTGTGTCAGAATACACTGGGTCGCAGGACACCGTCCGGTTGACCGCTCTGTGCCATTCCTTCACTTCTCGGTGTTGTTGGGCTGCACTGTGGCCTCCATAGTCTGCAGCCCGCAGAGGTCTTGAAACCTGTAAGAAAGGATAGGTAAGGTGGGCATGCCCCTTGCTGCTCCACGTTCATCCCTGCCCATTCTTTCTCTCCACTGACTTCTATACTCCTGCTATCTCACCCCAGAGCCCTAGACCCCGCACCCAAGATGCCTACCAGCCTGCTGGAGGCAGACTGTTGTAGTTAAACCGCTAAACTCTTACGCCCTCACTACGCCTATGCGCTGTCCTCCCTGCGTCTGTACCCCCCTTGACCTCTGTGGGAATAAACCCTTTTGGGTTCATTACTTTCCCCTTCCTGCTGTTCTAGACTAGTAGCTGCCCATGCTTAATGCTCCATTTCCTCCTGGCCTTCATCCTTGCTCCACTTCAACCACGCCAACGCTGGGCCCAACTTGGGCCCTGCGGATGGGCACCGGGCCATAGTCTTGCTTCAAGCTCTTGATCTACCTCTTCTCCCCTTCCCTGCAGCATCTCTCCCCCACCCCCAAAGTCACCTCCACTAGCCATTGTACCTGCAGACCTTGCAGCACCCTTTCCAGCCATTCTTGCATCCTCAAATGTAACCTCCAACCACTGCTCTTTATCTCCTACTTTCCCTTTTCGGATATCCCAATCCTCTTGGGAAAGCCCTTCCACTACCTCACATCTCATCTGACATTGCTACACCCGGTACCTAAAACAGGGATCACCCGCCCCACTCCTCCTGCTTGCTTTTGAATCACTATAAATCAAAGGAGGGACAAGGAGCAGATATAATAGGTCCAGCACCCGAGCTCCTAAATGGACAATCTAGCACATAAGGAGGGTGCAGTTACTCATGGGGGTGGGGGCATGACAAGGATGTCAGAAGAAACTGGTGGGTAGACCACAGGGATCCGAGGGGGGGGCAGGGGGGGATACCCGGGTGATCAGATCTGAATACCCTCACACACCAGAAGGGTGTCATGCTTCATCATTGGGCTGCCCCTTGTTGGGTCAGCACTGCAATGGCCGATGAGAACTTTTGATCTTAGCCGTATTGATGCATGCAAGTGAGGGGGGTGGAAGTGTAGTGTGGTGTGTAGGTGACTGTATGTGTGAAAAACTGCATCAATACTTGGTAGACCTAGGTTTAGCCTCTCCTGAGGAGCTGGGGGGGAAGAAAGCTAACCATTGGGTTAAGATTAGGGTGTCCCAAAAGTCTCATGGTGGGGGTGAGCAAAAGAAAGGGTATGCTATTCTCCCCACTGAAAAGATGTGGAACAGTCTAAGGCAAAAAGGTAAAGTCTTCTTAAGTCCCACAAAAACCTGTTCAGGGCGGTGGGCCAAAAGGCACTTCACAATCCAAGGATGGGTACCAAGGTAAAACTGGGATTCCAAAAAGGCTTGAGGTTTCAATTGTAAGGCCAATGTACACCTAACTGGGGGCTGTTCTGGTCCCAAAAAGGCTTTCACTAGTGCACCCCCAGTTACCACTGAGGTGTTGAGTTTCCAGATGGGATCCTTGGTGTGCACTGACCAGCTCAGACAGCACACTGAAGCTACCTTAATCTCAGAGGGTGGGGTGGATGTAACTGCCCTGGCTGTCTAGCCCAGTAACCTGGAGAAATGTAGACAACAGCCACATATCAATGGGGTTAGAGTAGAAGCACTGAGGGATACAGGTGCAAGTGTTACCATGGAGACTAAAAAACTTGTATCCCCAGAGCAGTATGTCTGGACAAACTTAAAAAGTCACCAATGCTGATAACCGTTCTAAAGTTCATCTCATGGCTATGGTGTCCTTAAAGTGGGGAGATGTTACTAGCCAAAAGAAGGTGGTTGGGTCCTCTGCCATCCCAGTACAGTGTCTGCTAGGGAATGATCTGGAGTCCTCGGCATGGGCTGAGGTAGGGCTAAGATCCCACGTAGCCATGCTGGGAATACCTGAATGGCTGTGTGTAAAAACAAGGAGCACAGAGCAAAGCCCAGGGCGAAAAAGAGGAGTTGGAGCCTGGAATAATGGCCCAACTCTCCAAGAGAGAAGGTAAGAAGGCTAAGAAACCAACTTCTGAGCAGCCACATGTTCAGGTCTCCTATCCTCAGGGAGAAGACCTGTCAGCCCTAGAAGGAACTGAGCCCCGGGAACTTGGGCCTTACACATCAGAGCTCCTAGGCCCAGCCAGACCCTCTAGGGAAGAGCTGCGCCACGGACAAAGAACCTGTCCCACTCGAGAGCCTGAGACTGCAAGCTGCCTCACAGGAAAAGGGAAAGGTCAGTGGCTCCCACAAAACCTATTGGGAGGAGGGGCGGCGCCTCAGCAATACAGAGAGTTCTTACTCTCATTGGCCCACGACATCCCTTTTGCTGGGCATCTTTTCCAGGCAAAGACTTGGAGTAGTCTAGTTGCCCACTTCTACTGCCCAAACATGTCCCAGAAAGTGAAGGAGTTGTGCAACTTCTGTGTTACCTGTCAAGGCAGTGGCAAAACAGTGAACCACCCAAAGACCCCCTTAATTCCACTTCCAGTGGTTGGGGTTCCCTTTGAAAAGGTAAAAACAAATATATACTGTTGGTAGTAGATAATACCACCAGGTATCCTGAAGCAATTGCTCTTAGGACTATTACTGCTCCTGCTGGTGCCAGGTCCCTAATCAGTTTCTTTACTAGAGTGGGCTTTCCTAATGAGGTGGTGTCAGACAGAGGTAGTAACTTAATTATCTGGCTACCTAAAAGCCATGTGGGCCGAGTATGGGGTGACATACAAGTTTACCACCCCATGTCACCCACAAACCAGTGGTCTAGTTGAGCGATTCAACAAGACCATGAAAGGTATGATCATGGGACTCCCTGAAGAACTCGAAGGGATGTCCTTTTGGAATTCCTGATTTTTACCTAGAGAGATATGCCACAGAAAGGAGTGGGATTTAGTCCCTTTGAGATTCTGTTTGGTCATCCTGTGAGGGTACCACTATGTCTAGCAAAGGCTGGGAGAGACATCTCAAAGAGCCCAAGCTAGATATTGTGAATTATGTGCTTGGCCTACGTCAGACGGCCCCCCCGCCACCCTTTTTGAAGCCATCTTGGTACATCATTACCCGTGACAGCTCCCTTGTTTTTACTTTGTCAAGGGGACCACTTTAATAAAAGTCTCCTCAGTACTCCTTAGGGTATTTTCGATCACCTAGACACCACCCTACTCTTACACCTCCTCACTTGCACTCATCAATACGGCTAAGATCAAAAGATCTCAGCTGAAGAGCCCCCACTGAGGGGCCTGTCAGGCATTGCAGCATTAATCCAACGAGGAGCAGCCCAATGATGAAGCATGACACCCTTCCGGGTGTGTGATGGCATTCAGATCTCATCACTTAGATACCCCTGATCCCTCTTGTACACCTGCCAGTTTCTTCTTACAGCCTTATCACCCCCCTACCCCCTATGAGGAACTGTACCCTTGATTTGTGGTAGATTGCCTGTGAATTACTTTAGCCTGCTTTCTTCGGCAGCCTCACCACGCTGCCTGTCTCAGTCTTAGTTTTCTACCCTGGGAAAGACACCTCGGCACCTGGACCTTATTGCCATGACGTTTGCCCCTCCCCCACGTGCCCTTCAATATGCTAGCTACCTCTGTTCACCTGCGGGCCACGAGTACAAGCAGGGAAGCGTCTTGCACTGCACGTGCATTGACAGTTATGCCACTTATCGTCTGCGGTTCTGCCCCCTCATCCCACTTCAACATCTCCCTGCTTTCAGGGGCCCTCTCTGAACCCACAAGTGGCTCCGTCCAGTTACCTGGGCTTCATGATGTCCACTGGCTCTGCCTTGGGGTGAGGGGCAAGCCAATACTGCGGCGGCTACCTCACCTGGCACGTGCCTAGCCAGACGAACAGACACAGAGATCGCACCCATGTCCAACAGTAAATCAAGGCACCCTGCTTCTCGCAATAAGCGGAGCAACTCCTGCACTTTGTCTTCTGTCATGAAGTCGGAAGAGGTCATGTGACAGACTGTAGTAAAAAAAAATGTCTATTAATAATCAATAAATAACACTAAGTTCAGTTCAAATGTCAGTCAATGAATCTTCAAAAATAGAAATGTGGATTGCATTTTGTCAAATTGGAAGGGAAAACACTGGGTGAAGGGAAAGCAAGGGTCTGTCCTCCATTACAAAAGGTATCTCTTTAATTCGGAAGGAAACACTAGTCAAAGGAGGCCTGAGCAAATCTGTCGAAGACTGTCTAAGACTATGGGACATCATAGAGTGGGACCAATGTCACGGGTAACCCTTTAAACCACATATCACTGATGAGATCATCAAGGGGGCCTGTGTTGGGGGCTCTCAAATACGGAGACTGTCCTTCAGCGATAGATGATGACTTACAGTAAGTGTCATAAGATGTGGGCATTTCCAAGTAGGCCCCCTGTTACACGAATATCAAAAGCAGAGACACGAAATCTAACTGTGCATATGGAAAAAGTTTATGAAATAGGAGGCTTGAGACTAACACTGTCAAATGGAGCAGATCAGCAGCATGTAAGAACTCAACAAAAGTTCAGCCTGTTGTAACCAGGATTGTGCTCCGAGGGTTGCCCAGTCTCCCATGCTTGCTGAGGAAACATCACCCAAGAGGATCAAGAATTCTCGCCTGGGGGGCGTGGCTTGCAGCCAGTGAAGACGGCCACACACTGAGCGTGCTGCGCTAGTTGTCACCAACTAACCCCTAAAATATCAGGCCAGTGGAGGGCACAGACGCGTGGCAGCACCGGATACGACAGAGCGAGACAGGCTAACGGCCCGGGGCGCCTCGGGCTGCTGCAGGACAGAGAAGGAACAAGCTACAAATACAGCGGCCGTAAGATCAATATGGCGCCAGCCACGACGGGCTCGCGCGGTCCCGGGCAGTTTTCATGCAAGCAGACGAGCGGATTCTCTCTTGGGGCTCCCATCCGCTCAACTCTGTGAGAGGGGGCGCCCGCTCTTGGGCGAAGTCTGCACTGGCTGTTCACTGGGCCCCGGCGTAGGGCCCGAAGAAGCCTGCGCTGCACCGGAGAGGCAGCGCAAAAATCGAGTCCGGTGCTTGGAGGGCCGGCTGAGGCCCGGTTGGACCACGCAGGGGGTAAGGAGACAGTCGACGACGAACGCCGCAGCGCGGCGGGCGCCACAGGAGTGCGGCCAGCGGGGGACATCGTACCATGTCTGTATCTGGGAGAAGTCTGCCACCCCTGAGAGGATCGAAGTAAGCGGCCTGCAGGGGGATCTACCATTGGGCCGCAAGATGCCAGAACAGCACAGGGGCCTTACAGACAGCGGCCGAAATCAGAGACACCGGCTGACCAGAGACCAGGGGTGGGCCGCGGACAGAGACCCCCCCCATGCCTCAGAAACACCATAGTGCTGCGCTACCTTAGCGAGCAGCCTGGGAGCAGAGGCGCCCACTGGGAGCGGACACATAGGAGGAGCACACTACTGGACGTCTAGGGGGAGGGGGCATCTCCTTCAGCCCCCCCCCACCCTACGCGGGGAACTCCTGGGGCCCGATCAGTAGGGCGTAACGAGGCCAGCTGACAGGAGGAGGCTACACTCCCACCATGGATAGAGGAGGTTGGGTACCCCCTGCAGCCCCCAGCACGGGCAGCGCGCAGGAGAGAGAGTAGCGATACTGACCAGTGCGACGGAAAAGGACTAGAGGGGCAAGAGGGAGGTGCTATCCACCTCCACCCCCCTGAAAATCTGTGAAGCCACCCCGGGACGAAGTAAGACGGCAATAATGGGCCGCACCAAGGGCACGGGCCAGGCAAACCACATTGGTACATACACAGTTGCCATGGGTCGGGAAGGAGGGACAACCGGAACGCCGACATTACCCGAAGAACAAATGCCGGACCCTTCCCTAAAAGACATCATGAAAGCCATCAGGGGCCTGCGAGGCACACTGGAGCCTAAGCTTGACTCTGTGACGGAAGAAGTGAACCTACTCAGGGTGGACTTTCGAAAACTAGCAGACAAAATCACTGGGGGCCTACAATCCAAAACTAAGCGCTTGAAGGAGCAGGTAAGTGCATTGAAGAAATGGCAAACTGAAATCATGGTACGGCTCGAGGACCGAGAGGGCAGAGCTCGCCGAAACAAAATCCGGGTGGTGGGAGTCCTGGAGGGCATGGAAGGTCAATCAGCGGATCTCTTCCTGAAAGACGTAATCCTCCACACTCTTAAGCCAAAACAATGGTCCACCTTCTTCTCCGTGGAGACCGCGCATCCTGCATTGGGACCACACCCAAGCCCGGGGGCTCACCCCGCACAATAATAGCCTGTATACTTAACTTCAGGGACAGAGACTCCATCCTACAGGGTGTACGCTCACATGGTGATCTCCATTATGAAAATGCCACAATCCGATTTTTCCCAGACTTTACACTTCAGGTTCAACGCCAAAGACGAACATTGGATGCGGTGAAAAAAGCCCTCAGAGACAAGAACCTGAAGTATATGAAGCTGTTCCCGGCCAACCTCAAGGTGTTGGCTGAGGGAAAATCGTACTTCATGTTGCCAGAAGAAGCATGGGAATGGGTGGAAGGTTGGAGGACGGTCGGGCGGAAGATCGATAAGGAGAGGGCACCTGCCATTAAAGAACAAGAACCGAGGAGACGAGAGCCCGGCTCACCGTCCGGCCAGTCCAACCAGCCACAGAAATTAGATAAGTGACACCCCTGGGGTGGCAACGAAACCAGATGTGGCTCCCTCTTTTGGGTGCGGGCGGTGTAGGTAGTGGGAGGCATTCAGATGTCCGCAGCTCGGACTCTACCCTAAGACTCAAGACTTAGCCCCAGAACACTCCGGTGGCTGCGGCGATTGCCTTCAAGTGCTCTCTTCTAGGGTAATAGGGGAATGGATGTATCCGCCTTAAGTAATATGTTCATCAACGCTGGCGGCATGCATACCACCCCTCTATTGTTGTTATGGTACCACTGTTTGGGCGACAGGCACTCTGCATGTTGGGGAGGTGGGGGGGTTTGTCACTCACCTAGCAGGGATGGGGGAGGTGGGGGAACGGTTTGTCCTTGTTAAGTTAATTAATGTTGCTCATGACAGGCGCAACCGATACACAGTACACATATTCATTAGGCCCAATAAGAGAGAAACTAGTAACAGATGCAGCCTGGCACATCAAAGATGGAAGGGGAAACCGCCTGGATACGAGCATGGACATGAAATGTAAATAGTCTGGGGAACAAAATTAAACGGACACTTGTCCTGCAGCATATTAACCGCCACTCCCCAGATGTGGTATTGCTGCAGGAGATGCACCTGAAAGGGAATTATTATAATGTCTTAGATCGCTTTGGTTACAGATTAGCGGCCCACTCTTGGTACTAGACGGGTGCCCGTGGCATGGGTATTTTGGTACAAAGCTCCCTACCCCTCACAATCGACAAGACCTGGCATGATGAGGATGTTGTGCAGCTGTAGTAGGCAGGTGGGAGGGGCGCCCTCTCGCCTTCTGCTCGTTTTACATTCCTCCTAGAACGCACACGAACATTTTCCTGAAAATGAGCGCACTGTAAATGAGCTTGACCACAGGTACCCTTCTAGTCGGAGGTGATGCCAATGCAGTGATAGATCCAGACCTCGACCGTTCAAGTGTAACTGGGGGACAGGTGAGGGACCAGACTTTGCCGGGCTTTCTGACAGCAATGGGTTTGGTAGACCTCTGGAGGACCCATAACCCTCACGAAAGGCAGTATACATATTACTCGGCACGACATGGCTCATTCTTAAGGATAGACTGACTACTCACACACCATAACCAAGTAGGGAGTTTCGTAATGCCGATGCACATGGCAAAGGGCATTTCAGACCACTCCCCATTAAGCATTGTCCTCAAGGGGCCAAGTACTTGCAAAGCGGAATTCCCTAGGATAGACTCCTGGTATCTACGGGACCAAGACTTGAGAGGAAAACTCCGAGGGAGCCGACCTGTATTTTAAAGAACATGAGGGACCGATGGAGTCCCATCAAGTCCTCTGGGAGGCATTTAAAACAGTGCTGTGAGGGCAGGCCCAGGCACTGATAGGGGGAAAGAAAAAGGAGGACGTGTGGAAACTCCAGACCCTTGAACAAGAGATACAGACACTGGAGCGAGAGGTGATCGCTGGCGAGAGCACAGAGCTGCGACAGATTAACCATACTCCAACAAGTACTGTGTGCCTGGCGGATAATGCAACGCGAGCGTATGCACTGGGCACGCAGCGCCAATTATACGACATAGGAGATAAGGCCTCAAGGCTGCGGACTTGACTAGATAAAAGAGATAAAGAAAGGTCATGGGTGGTGTCGGGGACGGAACGGGAGTCCTTCAGACGAGTGTAGGAATAGCGGAGTCCTTTGCCGCCTACTATGAAGGTCTTTATGCCCCAGTTAGCACAAGAACTGACGGACTGCGGGGAGCTCCTCGCAGACTTCTAGCTTCAGACAATAACTATGGACGAGCAGAATGCCTTAGAGGCTGATCTCACAGAAGAGGAACTCTAGCGCCCTGGGGTCATTGAAGTCAGGGAAAGCGACGAGCCCGAACAGACTTCCGGTCGAGCTCTTCAAGGGCTTAACTACAAAAATTATGCAACCGTTGCTTAGAATGTTTGAGGCAGCGGGGGAAGGAGGCTCACTGCCTATAGACCAGCACACAGCTACAATTTTGGTAATACCAGGGCTCGAAAAATCCACTCGCCCGCTCACATTTGCGAGCCAGATTTAATTAGGGTGAGCTATTTTTAGGTCCTACTCGCCCTTTCTGGCGAATAGGAATGAAGACTGACATTTGACCTCTGTCTCTGAAAGCAGAGCAAATGTGACATGATAGCAAGATTTAAAAGCATCTTTATTGCTCACAAAGTGAATGAGCAATAAAAATGCCTTAAACTCTTGTTAACTTGTCACATTTGTTCATAGAGGTCAAGTGCATTACATTTTGGCTGAGTCGATTTTTAAGTTACTAGACCTACAGGTCTAGCGAGAATTTTTTGATTTTTTGAGCCCTTAATACACAAGGCGGGCAAACCCCCAGAAAGCTGCAGCTCATATAGGCCGCTCACACTGCTGAATATGGAGGCAAAGGTGGTCGCCAAGGCCCTAGCAAACAGATTAGTGACAGTCCTAGCCACCATTATTCACATAGACCAGTCTGGCTTCATGCCGCACAGAAGCACCCGCCACAACCTACGGCGGCTATATGGAGTCCTCCACTTGACGAAGGCCCTCTCGCCCCAACAGACGGCGCTAATGTCTTTAGATGCCTTGATGGCCTTCAACAGTATAGAGTGGCCCTATTTGTTCGCCGTGCTTTCCCGATCAGGCATTGGGCCAAAATTCTGCAGCTGAGTAAAGTTGCTCTACCAGGGTCCACTGGCCAGAGTGAGAGTCAACGGAGCAATATCAAGAAGTTTCGCGCTGTGCAGGGGCACCAGACAAGGCTGCCCCTTGTCGCCGCTGCAGTTTGTCCTGGCACTGGAGCCACTGGTGCATTGGATCAGAACAGACCCGATGATCTGGGGCATCACGACGCCAGGGATGGGAAGAACGCATCTCCCTGTACGCTGATGACATAATCCTATACCTGTCGAGGCCTTATTTCTCCATAGCAAGAGTCCTCCACATTTTTTAGCTCTTTCGGAGCTATTCAAGCTACTCTATAAATTGGTCCAAGTCAGTGGTGTTCCCCTTTTCGCCCCCCGCCAAGGCTCCCGGCGACGTGTGCAGCCCCCATAATTGTAGAAGGCTTTCAATATTTGGGCATTCATGTGACTCGTAATCAACAAATATTCCTACAGAGGAACCTTCTCCCCCAGTTAAGTAGAATTCACACAGACATAATGCATTGGCGCACCCTGCCACTGACATTAATGGGCAGAGCAGCGTTGTACAAGATGATGACCCTGCCACGCCTTATATACTCTGCAAAATACCCCCTACTCGGTTCCACCAACCTTTTTTAAACAGGTAGCTCAAGAACTCCGCATGCTGCTATGGCAAGAAGGCATGCCTCGGATCGCCCTACAAAAATTACAAAGAGGGGTCTACGAGGACGGCCTGGCGATCCCAGACATTAAACTCTATTACTGGGCCTCACAACTTATGGTAATGAATGACTGGGTGTATGCAGATAAGGAGGAACCAGCCTATAGAATAGATAGAGACGCAATGCCAAACAGGAGCTACGAGCTTCTTCTATATGCACGAAAGGCGAATCAAGACTGGCCAACACACACAGCAACAGTGGTCAAATGCTGGAATGAGGCAAATAGGTACTTGGGATGGCAGGGCCGACTGACAGGCATGACGCCCCTGTGGCTGAGTGACCAACAGAGAGGTGGCCACGCTAGAGGATTTCAGGGGATGGCGGACCATAGGTATTGGGCATCTGGGAGATGTGTGGAGAGACTGGGCGCACCTCCCCTTCGACGAACGAAAACAAGAATATGCCCTGGCTCTCTCTCAGAGATTTCATATATGAGACTCATGCAAGCCCTACAAAGTCACATACAACGAGGCACGATGCTCCCAGACTATTCCCCGCTAGAAGACAGACTATTAGTAGACCCTATTCCGGACAAAAGGGACATCCACAATATACCGGAAAATAACGAATAAAGCACCTGACCCACTAACCTCCCTTAAAAGAACCTGGATGGATGATTTAGGCAACATTGATAACGAAGACTGGTCGGAGGCGGATACAACTGAGGATCCTACACCGCTCATATTACCCCTGTACACTACTACACAAATGGGAGAAAACTCAGGCGGCACTATGTGCAAGATGCAGTCAACAGGAGGGTTCCTTCTTTCATATATTATGGGAATGTCCAGCAATCAACTCATTCCGGCGAGGGGTGACAGCTGTGTCAAGGGTGTTGGGGATAGAGGTGACAATGGATGCCAGGTGGCTCCTACTGATGATCAAGGGTGAGGGAGACTGGCCTTGCACAGTGGGCTTTGGCTGGCAGTCTGCAGGAGTTGCAAAGCGCAATATAGCGAGATTCTGGGGGGCGTCCCTCCCCCCCCTCCAATCAGTGACAGGATGGGAGCAGAGGAAGTGGCATACGAAAGCAGGGGGTGCCTGAACAAGTGGGAAAAGATATGGTCTCCATGGCGGAGCTACAGGGCACTATAGTGGAGACTAGAACCTCCTGACACATAATCATACACGCCTCAGAATGCAAGAAAGTAAGCCAGACACGACCCATTCCACAGGCAAGGCCTCATTGATCGGCTTCTCATGGCTGAAGCACTAGTCCAAACCCCTCCTCCACCCCTCAAATGAGCGGTGATTCCGGCGACTTCCAGTTATGGGTGATATCTTGTTTGGCCAACAATGTGGCCATGCCGATAAAGGTTCTTGCCAGTCTCAGTCACCAAACTTCCTCCAAGAGGCACAACAGGGCTGCCCTCGGAGGATTGTGTCATGAAAGATCACAGTGACTTACAAAAAGCGTGGGAGGCACATCATCTTAAATAAGGCTACCCGTCCCATATCGCTTAGATGCAGGAGGCCTCATTTCCACAGGTCCCTAGTCAAGGTGTTCATAAGGGGCAGAAAATTAAGAGGCCAGGGCTGGGAGGTGGAGGGTATAGATATATAAATATTTGAAGGAGACAACGTTTCAGGATTGCAGGGCAACAAGAATGTCCTCCCATGTCTTCTTCAACCAGTACCAACAGCGACTTGTTCATGTTTATCTGCAGACCAGAGGCTTCACCATATAGGTGGAGGCGCCTGGGGCCGAAAGACTGCAGGCCATCCAGAAATAATAGGATGTTATCCGCATACAGAGCTATGCGCTCTTCAGGATCCTCCGGTTAAAGCCATCCCTGAATTTGGGCGTCGCATCGGATAAGACGTGCCAAGAGATCGATTACTAGGGAAAATAATGGAGACAGAGGACAGCCCTGGTTGGAGCCTCTGACTACTGGGAAGGGCGTGGATAGGACTAAGTTTACCTGGACTTGGGATGCAGGGGCATTGTATGGCAGGCTGATGAGTCTGAGGAAGTAAGTTCCAAAACCTGCATGCTTCAGCACAGCTTCCAAGAAGGTCCATGCGACAGTGTCAAAGGCCTTATCAAAGTCAATTAGGAGTAAGGCCAGGGAGCCGCTCAAACGGCATGGCTGGGACAGGATGAGTTGTATCCTCCGTATGCAACAGCGGTTGCTCCTGCCAGGCATGAACCAACATTTGGTCTGGGTGGACTAGGTAACTCAGTGTCTGACTTAATGAAGTCACTAGGACCTTCGCAAACACTTTGATGTCAGCGTTTCGGCGAGAAATAGGCATATACGAGGCGCAACGTTCTGCAGGCTGGTTGGCCTTGGAAATCACCACAATAGGGGCAGTGTCCAGGTCTGGGGGTGAATGATCCACTCTATGCCACCTCAGTTTAGAGGGCCAGTAGGTGACGGAGCAAACGGGTCAGGTAGCTTTTAAAGAATTCCATGGGGAACCAGTCTGTGCCAGGGGTCTTGCCCGAATTGAGATCCGAAATGGCCATATTTATCTCCTCAGTCATGATCGGTTGGTCAAAGTCTTGGGCCAGAGAAGGCAGGGAATCGAGTGCAGGTGAAATCTCCTTTCGCAGTGGGCATGGAAGCTCCGTGGGGGTACAGGGGTTGCCACATAGAAGTCTTGATACGCCGCGAGGACCTAAGCAACCTCAGGCATACTTTCATGAAGGGTTCCATGAGAATCGCGAATGGACGGTACGGTTCTAGTCGAAGCAGCATAAGCCGCCAGCCAATATAAGACCTTGCTAGATTTGTCTCTATGTTCGTAGACCAGCTTGGTCAACGCTCTCCCGCACTGCCTAGCATCATCTAGGAAGATCTGTTTCAGGGTGGGCAGTCCAGATCCTCTCCCTAGAGTGGTGGAATTGCGGCTGTCGCTCAATGTCGCCGAGGCCCAGCCACAGGTCCACCACTTCAGGAAGAGGATCTGGGCTTCTAAATCCATTACCTGTACCAGTTGGCGTGTCTCCTTTCCCCTTACATATCCCTTGATCAGACCCCCTCAGGGTTGGTTTACTAGACCCCCATAGGGGTTCCAGCAGAGGGCACAGTATTACACCTGAGCTTAAATAAGATCTTGAGTTCCTCTTCTATAAAGTCAATACAGTCTTGGTCTACTAGATGCCAGGTGTTGATGCACCACATAGGTCGTAAGGTGCCCGAAAGGTTTCCATTTCAAAGATGAGGGGTGTGTGATCTGAGATGCCTCAGGGCAGGATCTGTACGCATTGTAATACAAGGGAGGTCACTGGCTGGGAGCCAAATCCGACTGATTCCATCAATCTGGATTTGTAGAACACAGCTGTTTCACCCCTGAGGGTCTCAAGGTCTGGAACCCAGTGTATTCACTGGTGACACTCAAGTGTACAGCCGCTGTGAGGGGTTCCATAATCTCCAAGCATCGCATAGGCCAATTGAGTAGGCCTACAATGCAAGTTGGGATGAGCGCGCAATTCAGCCTGGCCGGAGGGCCTCGGAAATATCCAGACTGGGGTCTGGGACGGCGTTAAAAATCACCCCCCCCCCCATTAGGTAGTCCAGGGATAAGGGGGGGGTTCTGATGGGGAACGTAGGCCGATATGAAGTTCTGGTGTCTAGTCTCTAGAGGGCCCTCGATCCCCATGTACCTCCCATGCGGGTCAATGTAGGAGGACGACACTGCCATTGGGAAGGCCATGTGCAGCTGGATCGCGACCCCTTGTGAACCTCTGAAGAAGCCAGCATTAAAAAACTCAGTCACAGCCAAACCTGATGAGGGACGGACAGTGGGAGCCTAAAAGATGCGTTTCTTGGAGCATGACCGCATCCTGGCGAAACCACTTTATATAGCGAAGTACCGCCGATCTCTGATCGATTGAGGACATTGTTTACATTCCAGGAAATTACCTTTCCTCATGAGAAGCCTCCCGCTCCACCGGGGGTATAGACTCAGTAGAGCCGTAGAGCATGTTGTATGCGAGTGCCCACAGTGGATGAATTTTGTTGTAGGTGCCTGCAAAAGAAAGCCAGCACAATAAAGCAAAACAGAACATTAACCCATCCCACCCAACAGCCCCCCACCCCCATACTTCCAACTATGAAGCATCTGTTGCACGACATTCAAACAAAGAAACTAGTAGGGTGTGTCAGGATCCATCCGAGGCTCCCTGTTACCCAATGGAAGGATCAAGCTAGCTGACAGCAATTTCTGATTATCATAATAAAACAAAAGAACGTAAGAACATGGGAACACACTCCCTCCCCCCACATCCAAAAAGAATATATGCAATACAGTAGTTCACAGCGTCTGCAGCAATGGTTGGCTATCCATGACCGGGTCATTCTGCACCTCTACGCCTTCCAGGGTTCAAGTGAGTGGCTCGTGATCGCCATCTTGAGTCAGAAAGAGAGTGGGGGTGCCTGAGAGCGACGCCTTTAGGTCCAGAGCTCCTGGTGCACTCCCAGCACGAGATGGGCTCAATAATCCTTTTCTCCTGTGCTGGTTCGGTCGGCCCCTCCTTGAGTGGGTTCTCTCTCCCTGGGGTACCCGACAGGGCTCACGGGGGACCCAGCTGTCCTAGAGTTTGCTGCCTCCCCAACTCTGGTGGGGTGGGTGGGAGTGCTCTTTGCTCCATCGCCCACTCCCATGCTCGTTGGGGAATGTCAAAGAAATAGGTGGACGAGTTGAAAATTACTTTAAAACGGACAGAGAATAGGAGCTTATTGGATCTGAAGGGCCCGGAGTTTCTGTTGAACGTCCTCAAGCATCTGTGCTGCTGGACCGCCTGGGTGTCGTCTGGGAAGACCATGAGCTTGGTGTTGAAGCGCAGATCTTGGTGATTTGAGCCTCCTGGAAGATAACATCCAGATAGTGAAGGTTGAAGATGTGGCCTATCATGGGACGAGAAAACCCCTGGGGGCAGCCGCTTAGCCAGGACCCGTTGCGACCCGAGGCGCCCTCTCCTCCACGAAACCAAGAGACAGCTTATCTAATGGCACACAAGAATGGAACCATTGCTCCAAAAAGCAGTCTGTCCCGGAGGTCTCAACCCCCTCTAGGAACCCAACGAGGCAGATTGTTTCTCAGGGATTGGTTTTCAGCTCCCTCTGCTCGTTCTTCCAGTGTATCCATTGTGGAGAGCAACTTGGAGACCTGGAGTTTAAGGGTTGTCACTTCATCTTCAACTGTGGAGACCCTGGCTTCAGCCTCAGTCACCCTGTCTGCTATTTTCTGAGTATCTTGGCGCAGGAGGGAGACATCCAACCGGAACTCATCCACTTTTGTCTCTACTGCTTCCCCGGAGCCTTGAATTCCTTTAAGGATGATGGGCATGTCAGTTTATTGTTATTGATGGGGGAGGTGCACTGCGGTCCACCAGGTATCTACAGTAGTTTCAATGGACTGGTCCATTTGTGTTTGGGCCAGCTTCGGCTGTGGGGGCTTGTCACGCCCCATCTCCAACTGCAGAGCCACATTCGCCTTGGGGGGCGGGGGGGGGGGGGGGGGTACACCCCAACTGGCCCGCTTGCTCCAGGGTAGCGCGAGCAGTCAGAAAAGGCAGACACGAGGTGGATCACAGAGAATCATCGCTGCAGTGCAAGGCCATATTAGGTACAGTGCAGGATTCAGGCTTCAGCAGTTTCCCACACTTATCCAGGCGCCACAGAGCGATTGAGGGGGCAGTCTACGACCTCTTAATCATTGAAAGTTTTATAAAGCATGGCAGATCACCTGTGAGGGTCTCAAGGCACTGGAGTTGCTCAACTGCTTTGTGGTGATCTGTTCATTCGAACAGCCAGGACTTGATTCATTCCTGAAATGCCGGATCGATGGGGCAGTCGGGAGGTGCAGGGGAAGGTCGTTCCAAGCTTTGGCCATCAGGTGTGAGAAGGAGGGTCCTCGGCTAAACTCAGCAGATCCGAGGGGTTGTCTGCGAGGAAGAGGGAAGCGGATCACAGGTGTCTGGTCGGTTAGTGGAAGGTTATGCTTTTGTTGATGTATGCTGGTCCTTCGTTGTGCAGGACTTTGTATGAATAGATCAGCATCCTGAACTGGAATCTCTTCTGGATCAGGAGGCAGTGTAGCTTCTTGAGGTGGGGTGTGATGCAGGTCCGTCAGGGGAGATCGAGGAAGAGTCTTGCGGCTGAGTTTTGTATGGTCTGCAGTCTCTTAAGGAGATGTACGGTGACTCCTATGTAGAGTGTGTTCCTGTCGTCCAGCCTGCTGGTGACAAGGTCCTGCATGGCGGTCCTTCCGTTGTTGACTGGGAGGCAACTGAAGATCTTGCAGAGCATGTGTAGGGTGTGGAAGCATGCGGATGAGACTGCGTTTACCTGTTTCTCCATAGATAGCTTGCTGTTCAAGATGACGCAGCGGTTGCGGGCGTGGTCTGTCGGGGCAGGGGATGGGACAAGTTAAGTAGGCCACCATGAAGTGTTCCATGGTAAGGTGTTGTTGTTAAAGAGGAAGACTTCTGACTTGTCCGTGCTGAGCTTGGGGCAATAGTCCTTCATCCAGTCAGTGATGTTTATTATACATCTGTGGAAGTGGTCTCTGGTGGTGGAAGGGTCTTCGGACAGCGAGAGGATGATCCGGGTGTCAATGGCATAGGAGATGATGTCGAGTCTGTGCGATCCGACGGTGTTGGCCAGGGGGGTCATATGTATGTTGAAGAGGGTGGGGATGATGGGAGATTCATGTGGGATGCTGTAGATGATCTTCTGCGGTTCTGAGGTGAATGGTGGGAGAAGAATTCTCTGAGTTCTTCTGTGTGAGGTGATCCATTTGAGGGCGTCTCACTGGATTCTGATGTGGTGGAGTCTGTTGAACAAGACGTGACGGGAGACTGTGTTGAAGACGGCTGATAGGTCCAGTAGATGAGGCCTGCCATTTTGCAGCAGTCCAGGAGGGCGCTGATGTCGTTGGTGGCTTCGATGAGGGCCGTCTCGGTGCTGTGGTTGGTTCGGCATCCAGATTCCGAGGAGTCCAGGAGACTGTTGTGTTCTAGGTGTTTGGCAAGTTGCTGGTTGAATGTCTTCAAGAACCTTTGCTGGAAATGGGAGCAGGGAGATGGGCTGGTAGATCTTCAGTTCTGCTGGGTCAGCAGACTTTTTTTCAGGATGGGCTGCACTTCAGCGTGTTTCCAGTCTTCAGGGAAGGATGCTCAGGTGATGAAGGTGTTCAGCTCATCGCCAATAGTCCTGCTTTCAAGGTTGAAGGTGGGGTGGTGACAGTGGCCTGTGGGTGAACCAGAGTACACAGAGTTCATAATGGAGATTGTGGCTTGAATTGTGAGGGTCCCAATTGGTGAGCAGATGTTGGGGGTTTGCGTTTGAAGGGTGTGAGCAGGCTGATTCTGTCGGCGGCAGGGGATTAGGGTTTTGAAGTTTTCGTAGTCGACAGATCTTGTCATGGAAGAAGTTAGTCAGGGTGTCACACATTTCTAGGGAGGAGGTGGTGTCGTTCTCGGTGGCTGTAGGGTTGGCGAACTCCTTTACGATGGCAAAGAGCTTCTTGTTGCGGTTTGTGCTTTCTTCTATGCTGTCTGCTAGAGCGTTGTTCTTTCTGTCTTTCAGGAGGGGGTGGTACTGGTTTAGAGCGGTCTTGAAGGTGGTATGGTTGCCTGTCTTTGCTGGTGCGCCACTTCCTTTCTACTTGCCGGCAGTTGCATTTGGTGGATTTCAGCTCAGCGATGAACCAGCTGGCTCTTCTGGATCTGGCTGGCTTGGTAGTGTTAACTATGTCGACGCATTCTATGATCCACTGGGAGAAGTACTAGGCAGTCTGTTCTGGGTCTGGGAGGTGAGAGTTGAGAGCATTGTTCCACTGTTTTTCTGATATTTTTCCAGTTTCTGCGCATGGAGATCGGGAGCATGGTGCCAGTGTCGGTAAGTCTTGAGATAGTTAAGTGGATGCTGTAGTGGTTGGCCCTGGTGAGTTGTGAGACGTGGCTAGATTTGACTAGGTCTCTGGACATGAAAATGGGGTCGAGCATGTGTCCTGCGCTGTGGGTAGGGTCGGTGACAAGTTGCTGAGGCTGATGTTCAGCGAGAGAGAGAGAGAGAGAGAGAAGGCAATAATGAGGGAACACAATGTACCAGATTTTTAACAATCACAGCCAAACAATAAGGAGTAGAGAGACCACAGCACAATGAAGGGGTCGACAACAATATTACTGTCAGGTCAGTAGGGAGAAGATGGCACACTAGGAGATCTAATAATCAGGCATGAGAGAACGCGGTGCACTTGAGGAATAACAGCAGTATAGCAAACAGGCAGAGGAGAGAGCGAGCCTATGCGGCAGGGGGCAGCAGGAGCACAAGCGAGGAGAGGCAGCAGGGAACTAGAACGGGGACCTGCTCTTAAAGCTCAGAATAACTCCTAGAGGGGAGAAGACGCCTGGAGAAGAACAGGGCTGGATGCACAACAGCCTCTGCAAGCTGACAAGAAAAAAGTGTCCCAGGTCTTACAGGGCCTCTCTGGACCAGAGGCAGAGGTCGCTCTGGGGAGCATCAAATCGGCAGCAACCGCCTGCGCGTCCGCATTGGGCTGTGTCTCTGGGCGAAGGTGTGCCGATAGAGTGGGCCTGCAGGGGCCCACCAGGCATAAATTGCTGAATCAGAGTGCTGCACCCACCCAAGTTGTGCCGCATCTAGGCCCATTATAATAAATGGGGTAACCCAGTATAAAGTCAAAGGACCTGGGTATCGATCGGTAAGGAAAACAATTGGTCCTAGACAATCCTAATTACACTTGAATTGGTACTAGTAAGAAAATTAATATGCGATTAAATCATATGAACAAGAGATATGTAATGAAAAGGCACATTCCACAGAGATGATTCATAGATAAAAGGCACCCAAAGTCAATTAAATTGCAAGCATTCATTTATTTCATGCGGAGTCATATTCATCAAATGCAAAACATACACAAAGACAGTGTTCAGTATGTAATACTCAAAAGGTTACTTCAAAGGAAGGAGAAGTAAGTGAAAGTTGGTGCTCATGTGTGAGGTAAAGAGAAAGAAGATGAAGATCATCAAGAAACACTTGAAGAAAACAGTTCAAGACACTAAAATAAGAGGGATCTGGCTATGATTCCCAACAGGGCCAGTATCCCTACTGAGATGGGCCTGCCTCTAGACCAATAACAATACGAATTTTAGTAATTATTTCTTAGATTTGAGGCACAGTGGAAACTTCATCTGTGATTGGGGTAGGAAGGGTAGATGTTGAGTGCAGGCCCACTGGGGAAATGTCGATGTTTCGACCCTAAACGCAAAGGGTGAGTAGACTCCTCTGCTGCGGGTCTTCCTCAGGGAAGGGAAACCTAGAAAGTAACCATAGAATAAAAATGGGGCCTTGGTAAATGAATAACAAACTTAAACGTGAAAACCCGCTGCCACAAGTACTGACCTATATTCGACGATGTCAAGTACACTGCCCCCAAGTGGTGGGTAGTCTGTAAATGGAATGCGCAAACCATGAGTCTCCCATATAATCAGAAACACAAGTCAAATATGACTAAGCAAAATAAACTGTGAAACTAAAGCACTCACCCGAACATGGTCGTGGTGTGATGAATTCAATTCCAGACTGTTCTCTTAATCACACTGTACTTAGAGTACTCCAAATAGGGGGAAGGTCACCCCGAGGTACTGAAAACGAACATAACCATACATTAGACTAAACCCAGGTGACCGCACCTGCTGTCCATACAGACATACGCAACTAAAAACAAAAGTACAGACAAGCAGTCAACTCACCCGCTGAAAAGTAGCGGCGTGAGACCTCGTATTTATGTGCTGCCATCGGTCCCTTAAAAGTATTAGATTCTGAAAAACAACCAAGCAGCACGCATTAAGTACTGGCAACAAGCTGCCAAAGAAACCCCCATTAGATTATCCAGAGTTCACATGGGATGACAGTTACCTTAAATCAAGTCGGAGACTCTCCGCATCCGTCGGTGTCTCGAACAACAAGACTGACATGAATCCAGGCTCAGCTATATAAGGCCGGGGCGCAAGAGCACAACGTACATGTTGCCGCCGGGCGCGCGCTGCTGACAGCTAATGCGTCCCGATCGGTCAAGGGCAAGAAAAGACTGTACATTAAACATGAAGCCCATCCGGGCTCGCAGGTTAGAGAAGACAGACTCCGGAAGGCCAATAAGACACTCTTCAGAATGTGACGAAAATAATTACACATGAAAACAAACATATCATAATATATACAGCGTGTAGAATAATGGATGTGTAACATTTAAGTGCAGTACAAAATTATATACAGTGATGCTAAATTAAGGTGAATGTAAAGCACCCTACGTGGTGCAGTATATACAATATTTACAAAATTCCATACATTATACGCCATATACACATCTCAGGGGCATGGTGGTTGTCTACCCATTAAAAGGAAATTTAAGGAAAAACTGCACTATAAACGCGAGTGCCAAACTCGGGGACTAAGAAAGGCCAATACGACTCACCCCGAGTAGATCAGGTTAAATTGTAGCACTAAAGATGCAGACAAACCGAGTGACACATTAAGTGAATAAAGGTCAGAGGCATGTCATAATGAATGTAACTGTACAGGGGTGGGTACAAAATACTCAATGAGGTACGTCTTTATAAATGTAAACTGTACAAGGGTGGCTGCAAAACACTCAATGAGGTACAGTATAACAATTATACAGTTTAGTAAAAAGTTAAATCTCCATACGTTGTGCGATGTGTACAATATTTACAAAATATATACAGACTGGTATACATATCTCAGGGTGGGTGTCTAACCATTATTTAATGTGGAGATTTGTCTGGTAATCTCCTCATATTCGTTCAACCCCTTGTGCACAGTGTCAAAAATATGTATCCATTTACATTCCCGGGTACTCAAGATGTTGGCAAAATTACCTCCACGTGGGTTGATCAATACCTTTTCAATAACCCACCACCTCAGACTCTCAGTCGAGTGTCCGAAGGCGTTGAAGTGCTCCACAAGGGGTGCACCCTGAACGTTGCAACGTATCCTGCTGCAATGCTGCAGGTTACGCGCTTTGACTTTTTGCACAGTTTGGCCGATGTACATAAAGTCACAGGGGCAGACTATGGCATAGATCACACCAACAGAATTGCAGTTGGTGTGTTGCTGCATGGTATGTGTGTAGTTGTTATAAGTGTACTGTTTGGTTTCTTTAGTCAGAGGGCATGCCTTACACAGTCCACATTTATAGTGTCCCAGGACAAGTGGAGTATTCCAAAGTGTCGTTTGGCTGTCCCTGGGTTTGATGGGAAGTAATGATTTAACTACATAATCCCTCACATTTCTTCCTTTTTTGAAAGCATGCATGGGTTGTTCTGCGATGCCTATCTCGTCCGCCACCAAATGCCAGTGGCGATTGACGATTTTCTTGACCTCATTACTCCTAGTGCAAAAAGTAGTGACACACACAAGTCTTTCATGTTCAGATGGTCTTTTTTGTTGTTTTGGCTCCAGTAAAAACTCCCTATGGCAAAACCATGCCCGTTTGCGGGCTTTTATTCAGGAGACTCCTAGGATAACCCCTATCAATAAGACGTTCTGGAGCCAAAACAACAAAAAAGACCATCTGAACATGAAAGACTTGTGTGTGTCACTACTTTTTGCACTAGGAGTAATGAGGTCAAGAAAATCGTCAATCGCCACTGGCATTTGGTGGCGGACGAGATAGGCATCGCAGAACCACCCATGCATGCTTTCAAAAAAGGAAGAAATGTGAGGGATTATGTAGTTAAATCATTACTTCCCATCAAACCCCGGGACAGCCAAACGACACTCTGGAATACTCCACTTGTCCTGGGACACTATAAATGTGGACTGTGTGAGGCTTGCCCTCTGACTAAAGAAACCAAACAGTACACTTATAACAACTACACACATACCATGCAGCAACACACCAACTGCAATTCTGTTGGTGTGATCTATGCCATAGTCTGCCCCTGTGACTTTATGTACATCGGCCAAACTGTGCAAAAAGTCAAAGCGCGTAACCTGCAGCATTGCAGCAGGATACGTTGCAACAATCAGGGTGCACCCCTTGTGGAGCACTTCAACGCCTTCGGACACTCGACTGAGAGTCTGAGGTGGTGGGTTATTGAAAAGGTATTGATCAACCCACGTGGAGGTAATTTTGCCAACATCTTGAGTACCCGGGAATGTAAATGGATACATATTTTTGACACTGTGCACAAGGGGTTGAACGAATATGAGGAGATTACCAGACAAATCTCCACATTAAATAATGGTTAGACACCCACCCTGAGATATGTATACCAGTCTGTATATATTTTGTAAACATTGTACACATCGCACAACGTATGGAGATTTAATTTTATACTCAAAACTGTATAATTGTTATACTGTACCTCATTGAGTGTTTTGCATCCACCCTTGTACAGTTTACATTTATAAAGACGTACCTCATTGAGTATTTTGTACCCACCCCTGTACAGTTACATTCATTATGACATGCCTCTGACCTTTATTCACTTAATGTGTCACTCGGTTTGTCTGTATCTTTAGTGCTACAATTTAACCTGATCTACTCGGGGTGAGTCGCATTGGCCTTTCTTAGTCCCAGAGTTTGGCCTCGCGTTTATAGTACAGTTTTTCCTTAAATTTCCTTTTTAATGGGTAGACAACCACCATGCCCCTGAGATATGTGTATATAGCGTATAATGTATGGAATTTTGTAAATATTGTATATACTGCACCACGTAGGGTGCTTTACATTCACCTTGATTTAGCATCACTTAATATAATTTTGTACGCCACTTAAATGTTACACATCCATTATTCTACACGCTGTATATATTATGATGTTTGTTTTCATGTGTAATTTATTTTGTCACATTCTGAAGAGTCTCTTATTGGCCTTCCGTAGTCCCCGAGTCTGTCTTCTCTAACCGGCGAGCCCGGATGGGCCTCGCGTTTAATGTACAGTCTTTTCTTGCCCTTGACCGATCGGGACGCATTAGCTGTCAGCAGCGCGCGCCCAACGGCAACGTGCACGTTGTGCTCTTGCGCCCCGGCCTTATATAGCCGAGCCTGGGTTCATGTCAGTCTTGTTGTTCGAGACACCGACGGATGCGGAGAGTCTCCGACTTGATTTAAGGTAACTGTCATCCCATGTGAACTCTGGATAATCTAATGGGGGTTTCTTTGGCAGCTTCTTGCCAGTACTTAATGCGTGCTGCTTGGTTGTTTTTCAGAATCTAATACTTTTAAGGGACCGATGGCAGCACATAAATAGGAGGTCTCACGCCGCTACTTTTCAGCGGGTGAGTTGACTGCTTGTCTGTGTACTTTTGTTTTTAGTTATGTGTATGTCTGTATGGACAGCAGGTGCGGTCACCTGGGTTTAGTCTAATGTATGGTTATGTTAGTTTTCAGTACCTCGGGGTGACCTTCCCCCTATTTGGAGTACTCTAAGTACAGTGTGATTAAGAGAACAGTCTGGAATTGAATTCATCACACCACGACCATGTTCGGGTGAGTGCTTTAGTTTCACGGTTTATTTTACTTAGTCATATTTGACTTGTGTTTCTGATTATATGGGAGACTCATGGTTTGCGCATTCCATTTACAGACTACCCACCACTTGGGGGCAGTGTACTTGACATCGTCGAATATAGGTCAGTACTTGTGGCAGCGGGTTTTCACGTTTAAGTTTGTTATTCATTTACCAAGGCCCCATTTTTATTCTATGGTTACTTTCTAGGTTTCCCTTCCCCTGAGGAAGACCCGCAGCAGAGGAGTCTACTCACCCTTTTGCGTTTAGGGTCGAAACATCGACATTTCCCCAGTGGGCCTGCACTCAACATCTACCCCCTTCCTACCCCAATCACAGATGAAGTTTCCACTGTGCCTCAAATCTAAGAAATAATTACTAAAATTCGTATTGTTATTGGTCTAGGGGCAGGCCCATCTCAGTAGGGATACTGGCCCTGTTGGGAATCATAGCCAGATCCCTCTTATTTTAGTGTCTTGAACTGTTTTCTTCAAGTGTTTCTTGATGATCTTCATCTTCTTTCTCTTTACCTCACACATGAGCACCAACTTTCACTTCCTTCTCCTTCCTTTGAAGTAACCTCTTGAGCATTACATACTGAACACTGTCTTTGTGTATGTTTTGCATTTGATGAATATGACTCAGCATGAAATAAATTAATGCTTGCAATTTAATTGACTTTGGGTGCCTTTTATCTATGAATCATCTCTGTGGAATGTGCCTTTTAGTTACATATCTCTTGTTCATATGATTTATTCGCATATTAATTTTCTTACTAGTACCAATTCAAGTGTAATTAGGATTGTCTAGGACCAATTGTTTTCCTTACGGGTCTAGGCCCATGACACCAAAACCATCCCCAAAGGAGAGTGCTATTAGTGAAGGGCGAATGGAGGAAGGATGCTAGGGCTCTGGCTGCCGGACAGCCACCCTTCAATAGGGTCATTAAAGGGGGTTGATCACACCACGAGGCCGGATAACTCACAGGACACATCATTGGGAGGCCGTCACACAGGTAGATCGCCGCAAGTGTCAAAAACATGCAGCACCCGGTCTCCCCGGGTTACGACAGCCGCATAGCAAGTTAGCAGTCTTAGTGCCGGAGATGCCAGCCAACAGAGTCTTAACCAGGCGCCCCAATCAGTCTCTCACCTCAATCTCAGTCTCAAGATCTATCCTCACACAGCGCCAGGGGGGAAATCAAAGGGTGCAGCATACCATTATGCCGCTGCTTCATTCGCTGGTGTGAAGGCGGCAGCCATCTTGTATTCGGCCCTTCCCTGTCAATGACGGGCGTAACAGGAAATTATATTGCTGTGTCTGCAATATTTATGCTGCTTAAAAAGAACAAATAAATGTTTTTTCCCACAGCTGTAGATGCCCTGGTCTATAGGGAAATCATACGGTCTCCTGCCAGGATGCAAGTCTGGGGAAGAGTCAGTCGCACAATAACAGAACCAGACCCTTCTAGGCAACCCATTTCACTACAGGCTACCTGGCATTTAAAACATACTCCATCTACAATTCTGTTTTTGCTCCTACATAAATAAAATATCACCTGTCTCTCTCCCAGCCGTCCTTGGATCCTAACACTAATAACCAAAGTTAAGCAGATTTGACACAGAAGAGAAAAAAAAAAAAAAACTGGTGAGAAGGCTGACAATGTCTGGGATAGTGATTTAAGAGTGGACATTATTTGGCATACATGGAATTCGGAGTCATCGATTGGGGGGGTGAGGGGGGGGGGTCGTGGATGAAGCAGTAACATAGGCCTTGAGGCACGCAATAGAAATAGGTCACCATGCACTGGTTGGATAGCAAAAGACAGTATTCAGTACAATGGGCTGTAGACATATTACTCGTGGTCCACGGTGCCACTTCACCAGCTGCCCTCTGCCTGCCACGCTTGGACCTCAGACATTAACACAAAGCAGCAACACAATGTATAAAACAGGCAAGAGACAAATAATCAACTCTTAATGTATAATGGGGCAAGAGAAAATCTTATGTAAAAAGTTGGAAATATGCATGTTTAAACAAGCATTTGCAATGCAATAGGTCTCGCATTTGTCAGAGTTAGAGCTGTCGGCATTGTGAATGGCAATGCCTTTTATCTACGTGTTTTAGTTTGGAGTGTAGTGGATGTATAAACAGACACAGCTGCAGCACTGCCTAGAGGACTTAGAATGAGGAATTACCCCTGGGACCAGAGAAGCAGCTAGCAGCTCTGTCTAGAGGACTAAGATTGAGGAATTACCACTAGGACCAGAGTAGCAGCACTGCCTAGATGACTTAGAATGAGAAATTACCACTGGAACCAGAGAAGCAGCCAGCAGCACTGCCTAGAGGATTTGGAATGAGGAATTACCACTATGACCAGAGACACAGCTGCAGCACTGCCTAGAGGACTCAGAATGAGGAATTACTGGCAGGACCAGAGTAGCAGCTGCAGTACTGCCTAGAGGACTTCGAATGAGGAATTACCGATGAGACCAGAGAAGCAGCTAGTAGCACTGTCTAGAGGACTTAGAATAAGGGATTACCAATGGGACCAGAGAAGCTGTTGCAGCACTGGCTAGAGGACTAAGAATGAGGAATTACCACTGGGAATAGAGGCGCAGCAGCAGCACTCCCTAGAGGACCAAGAAAGGGGAATTTGCACTGGGAACAGAGACACAGCTGCAGCACTGCATAGGACTCAGAATAAGGAATTACCAACGGGACCAGAGAAGCAGCTAGTAGCACATATTATAGTAAAAAAGATACACAAGCTTTTCAAAAACGGTGTTAATAATTGAATGCTTTTGCATGTATTAGATAGAGTTCTCTGACAAAAGGATATGCTGTGTTTTGTACACAATATTTTGTAATGACTGGGTTAAAAACAAGCATTAGCAAACATGCATTTTTTTGCAAAGTTATGCAAAAGAAATTAAAAGTATAAAAAAATAGTAAAAAAATGAAAGGAGCGATTTTCCCTATAGCCCTGATACTGAAGTGCATTACTTCTCAATTGTAATCTGGTAATGGTGCCGGAGAGTCAATGGATGAAGCAGGCAGACCCACTGCTCAATGCCTTTTGCAGAGGTGTGTGGAAGCAAAATGTGATGGACAATGCCATAGACCAGTGAATGATTGTTATTGAATGCATGCGGGTGGCCAGATAGGTCAAACTTTTTCTCTGTACGGTAGACCTAAACCAGGATCTTACTTATGGAGAGTTCCAAAATCCTGAAATTTTTCAAACATATGATGCTTATGAGAAGGACAAATCCTAAGAGAAGGACGTGTACCAGTTAGGATGAACTCACAATTTCTCACACCTTTTCACGTGCTTAAAGGGGCTACATGTTCGAGGAATGTCTGTGACCCTTACAAAGCTACACCCAGCATTTCCCACAGAGGTCACACCCTTCCAACAAGGCACTTCAAAAGGTCTTTACAGTTACCCAGTCATCACCAAAGTGTTCCACGACCTTTACGGGAGTGTGAAGTGCCATATAAATGCTGTAACACAACAATTTACTATCAAATAAATCTAGCCTACTGTAACATACTTGCCTTAAATAAAATATTGCAGTCTTGTTGACAGACATTTGCAATCTGAAATTGACTTGCATTTATATAACATATTAGCAAATCAATTGTTCAGACTGACGTTTAAATATTGGTGAGAGTCTTTATTGTGCACACTTGGTGCTGCAAGAAGCCCTGGGGAGGCACTAAGGCGACTCAGAGAGCCACATTCGCGTGCAGGGTCAGAGTTGCTTGAATGCAGGCTGAAGTACTGCAGCAGAGCATGCCCAGAGAAAGAGGTAAAGAAGTGACCACGGGGAGTCAGGCGCAGACGGGAGGTAAAGGAGTGACCACGGGGAGCCAGGCGCAGACGGGAGGTAAAGGAGTGACCACGGGGAGCCAGGCGCAGACGGGAGGTAAAGGAGTGACCACGGGGAGCCAGGTGCAGACGGGAGGTAAAGGAATGACCACGGGGAGCCAGGCGCGGATGGGAGGTAAAGGAGTGACCATGGGGAGCCAGGTGCGGACGGGAAGTAAAGGAGTGACCATGGGGAGCCAGGCGCTGCTACCACAAAAAATGTATGTTTGGCATTCCATCAGGACACCATGCAAGAAACAATACATAGGCATGATGACAAGGAAGGCTAAAGTACGCATCATGGAACACAGGAGCACCATTAGATGCCAGAGATCAAACACCAAGTTTACAACACACTATTTAGAGGAACATCACACAGTGAATGACCTATCCTGGACGGTGCTGGTTAAACCCAGAATCAATTATTCCACAGGAGATACAAAGAGGTTAATCCTACTTAGGGAACAGAAGTGGGTTTACAGATTACGAAGCCATGTGGTGGGACTTAATGATGACATCCCCTGGAATACCCTAACTAGATAATGACCTGGTTGATAAAGGGATTGATTCTACCAAGTAGGAGGTGGATCATCACGCCTTTTTCATATTTCTGAATGACGCACCGAATATAGGTCTCTTGATCCCATGAGTATCAGCCCCTTAGTGAGCTGGAGAAAATAAAAATGTATAAATAGTAAACCATGTTTTTTGGCCTATGTCAGAGTCGCTTCTGCTAGACGTAGGAGATACATAATTAGATGAAAGCCTCGATTATTTGAGGGATCTGAAAAAAATCACTTTACATTGACCACATGTAAAGTGATGTATTTGTTTCAGTTGCCTGCTGAACGTCGGAGCCAGCACCGAGTGCTCAGAGCCAGGCGACAGCTTCCATCATTTCTCTCTTTTGACAGGTTTGGCAACTCACATACATTTGGTTCCCACTGGGCGCTGTACTTATACATGCGAGATCACTGTGTCACGAAGAACTGGTCAACCTCCTGGGAGCGTATCTCACGCCCCGTGTCCGCTTGATTAGATGGCATGATCTTAACAAAGTTCTTTTTTCTGTGACTTCTAAAAAATCACGACGACCTGTGGCAACCAATCGAAAGTATTATGGAATCTGGAACTATGACGTCATGGTCATGTGGGGTTACGTTCCCCCCCACATGACCGGAACCGAGTCCCGATATAGAGAATGATTACAGCAGTAGCTAGCCACCTTCACGGCGAGAGATGGAGAATATCCAGGCAGCGTACCCACCTTGATGAAGTAAGGAGTTGGGGTTCCGCGGGACGGAAGACCGCTGCGGGGATAACGAAGATAATTGACCTGGGGTTACAGGAAGTCCTGTACGAATTATACACACAATCCATTGATAAATAAGACTGTGTGGAGGTATAACCATGCATACCGGGATACACGAGTGGATCCATTCGTAATCCTAGCATTACACCATGCTGGGGCATGTAAAATAATATGATCAGATCGAGCCAGCTGCATGTGGTGGCCATCCGTATTATCAGCGTCACTTCCTTATTGGCTAATGGTTGTGACACTATTAACCACCACTAGAGTTCTATGACCCATTGATATATCTTGAGGGATTGTGCTCATTAATAACATCAATATGTACACATTTTGTCTCCGTGTAGAGTTTGACTACAGGGGGTCGCTCCCTATACCTCGCTCCTTCTAGCGACTCGCTCAGTGGAACTCGGTGAGTGAGAGTTTGTGTGTTGCTTGAGTAGACGCGTTCTAGTGATAAGGATTTTGGCTTTGGATGTAACGGACTCCTGCGTGTTACAGAGAGTGGACACTTATGTTATGTTATATGAATTTATAACGCGCACGGCTACTCATGAGTGTCCCGGCGCGGAGCCTAGCGGGTATGGGCAGAAAGCTTCAGGGAAATAGATGTGTTTTCAATTTCCTCTTAAACACGACTGGGTCCTGGATGGTACGCAGGGCAAGAGGAAGAGCATTCCAAGCAACCGCCGCTTTCACTGCAAATGAGCTGCCCCCTATCCTCTGAAGCTTGAAACGAGGGACCTGAGCAGAACATAAGGAGGAGGATCACAGGGAGCGCGCGGGAACATAGAAGGAAAGACGCCTCTGCAAGTAGAGAGGACCACAGCCATGGAAAGCACGGTGGGCTAAAGCTAGTAGTTTAAATTTGACTCTATCCACCATGGGGAGCCAGTGGAGAGAGCGCAGCTGTTGACGAACACTGCTCCTAGCCAACACGCCCAATAAAAGTCTGGCTGCCGTATTTTGAACCACCTGTAACTTCAACAGGTAGCCCGGGATACCAGCATAAAGGGCGTTGGCATAGTTCAGCCGTGACAGAATCAGCGCACAGGTGACCGTTTTCCTCGCCATCAGAGGTAAGAGGGGGAAAAATCTTTTGAAAGTTTTAAGCAGGCCGAAACAGCCGCCGGCCAGCTTCTTAATGTGTGTCGAGAAGGAAAGACATTCATCGAACCATACCCCCAGATTTTTGGCTGGCTTCCCTGACTAGGTGGGTAATGGAAACTCAGGAGGCCAGAGCTGCTCTCTGAAGTTAAGGGGGAATTTACCAAATAGCAGAATCTCTGACTTTTCTTCATTGCACTTAAGCTGCGCTTCCGCCAACCATTTAAAGATGGAAGATGGGCAACGATGAACCAGAAGAACAGAGTCCGCATCTTTGTCCCAAGTAAAAAGCAGCTGGGTGTCTCAGCGTAAGCCATCACCTTGGACCCCAGCTCCTCTGCCAAATAAATCAGAGGAGTAACATAAATATTGAAAAGGAGGGGGCTAAGGGAGGAACCCTGGGGGACACCCGTTGTTACTGGCTGAGGGGAGGAAGAGGACGGTGGAATCCAGATCTGCTCAACCCGCCCTTCCAGGAAGGACCGAAGCCAGCCCCACACGGCACCCGACAGACCAATCTTGGCCAGACGTGACAGCGCCACGCTAGCTTGGGCCAGAGGGGACATGAAGCTCTGGACAATAGCGAAAATTTCCTTAGAGTTGTTACTGGCTAATTCAATCCGGGCCACGTAGAATTGCCTTTTAGCCAACTTAATGGCTGCATAGTATATTTTCTGCTTATCTCTGAGCTTCCGCTTGTCAACCGGGCAATACCCACTCCTCCGCCAGGCCCACTCAAGGGTCTTACAGTCATGTTTCAAGGCTTTAAGGGTTGGGTTGAACCAGGGTTTGGACGGAGATTCCCTAGCCAACCTAGTGGAACGTTGTGGGGCCACCGTGGCAACTGCGTTCGAGACCCAGCTAGAGAACCCAGCCAAAAGCTCCTCAAGCTCCCCTACCAGGCTAGGCCTAGAGGCTTCCAAGGCCATATTAAGTTCAAATGGGTCAATTTTACCGAAGGCTGATTTATAACATGAGCGTGCTAAAGGCTCGGTATTAGACACTTCCCACGAGAAGTGGGTTATGAAATGGTCCGACCAGGTGACTGGGCAAGGGGCATTTGATAAGATAGGGAAGTTGGTACAGATAGGGTCAAGTATGTGACCCGCTTGATGAGTAGGAAGGCTGACATGCTGGTCAAGCTGAGCAAGATGTAAAATGTCCAGCAGGTCACGCGCATCCTTACTTTCCGCGTGGTCCAGATGGATATTAAGGTCACCCAAGACCATAGAGTGGGCAAATCTAACCGCCCTGGAGATAACAGCATCTCCCCAGGCCTGGAGAAAAGGTCCAGCTGGGCCGGGGGTCTGTATATCAAAGAGCCTCCTAGTGTAAAATGGGCTGAGAAGCGGATACTGAAGTCAAGAGCCTCGCATCCGCCCCACGATGTTACCTCCCCCCTGCGGAGATCCCACTTGTTTTTATAAATAATAGCAACACCACCCCCTCTGGGTGATCAGCTCTAAAAATCTTATAGCCCATTGGTGTGGCAAGCGTTACAATCGGATCTGAAGAGGGATCCAGCCAGGTCTCAGTTAAAAACAGCAGATCAAGTGAATTGTCCTCTAAAAGGTCGAAGACGTCTGCATGGTGTTTCCTAAGAGAACGCACATTAATAGTGGCAGCCCGGATAGGAGGGACCCTAGGCAGCTGGCCAGGGGGGTTGCCGTTATTATTCAAAAGAGCAGAACCCAGGGACAACTTAAACCCGCAGGATTGACAAGCCTGTTTTGGTGCGCCAGCCACATCCCAACTCCCTAAATGGCAGTGAGGAATCGAATCAAGGGCCCGTAGAGAGGCCGCAGTATAACTCCGTCTGATAGCATCTGACTCACCGGCAGCATGGCTGGCGCTGGCCGCTACCGGGATGCTGACGGGCGCAGACGAGCTTGCCTTCGGCACGTCCGCGCAGCGCGTATTCAAATAGCCCCGTGTGCCAGAGGAACTAGAGCGCCAACTCCCCAAGATGGCGGTTCCTCGTGGCACCAAGGGTGAGCAGGAAGTGTGCAACAGCAGCACCAGCTTCCGTTCGAATCGCCAAAACAGGTGAAATGTGTGCAAACAAGATTGACATTTTAAAATGCGGGTATGAGGGCAAAGATTAAAATAATAGCAGCACAAAAGATTAAAATAATAGCAGCATTTAGCATAAGGTTCCACAATGAATGGTCCGATTTGGACAAAGCTTACAATTTAGCCAACTTGGTGCTGTAGGCAGTATGGTGGTGTACGGATGCTGAGTGAGGAGGGGATACACACCCTTGGGGAAAGGACTTTCTACTCCTATACATCATTTGAGGAGAGGAAGGCGACCTAGTAATAACCCCCCCCCCACTCCGTGTTTTTTCCCCCACAGATCGTGAAGTAGATAAAACCTATGCTGGAAAGGACATATCTCATAGATACCCAAATCAGGATCAGAGAGTATTGCGTTTTGGGATCCTGGGGGTCCTGATGAATGCTGGAATGACCCAACACGGTGGGCACGGTTACAGCGGCAGAAACATGTCGACACCTTTGCAGTAAGGAGGGGTGAAGGAATCCTAATTTCCTCCTATCACCACCATTCTTCACGTTTTTAAACCTATTCGGATGGCCCAGGAATAAAATTGTTATTGGGGACACATCAGAGCTAGTTTTAATTTTCACTGGCTGGACTTTTCTTTGGTGATCCCAAAACGTAATGTTTGTATCGTTTCCCCTTTGCTTTTGCTCCACCCCAGACATTGGTCTGCACAGGGGTGTCAGCTAGCAAGCCCAATGATGAAGAATGTCACAATTTTGTGAGTGAGGGCAGTTTTTACTCACTGAGCACGTGCCACCTTCAGTATACACTTTCCTACCTCCTTTGTGTGTGTTATAGTTATTGAATGGGGAGGTCGGGTAGGAATGTAACCTCTCCCCCCTTCTTGTTGGGTGCATAACAGCAAAGGCCTCACCATCCTTCTGGGCACCGTCTCTGGAACCGCTGGTTTCAGTCGCCGCAGAAGAAAAGGGCAACCAACTGTCACTGAGTCTGTCGCAGGAATCTGTGTCCTGAAGGCACAGCAGAGAGCACTGCCTCACTTCGCAACACAACCCTAGTCTCACCAACTCAGTCAACGAGCCGCTGCTTGCACCGCGTCCTGCTGGCATCGCACTCTGCATCGCTTTGCTACACGCTGCACAGACGTCACCAACTCAGTCGCTGCCCGACCGGTATACCGACCGGCTCAGTCGCCTGCTCCGCAGCCTGCCAGCACTGCATCAAGCACCGCCTCACCTTGCACTGTAAGCGTTGGCCTCACTGACGCCATCTGGATGATCGTCACCGAGCCACTGCCTGCACAGCTTCCATTTTTGCAACGCAACCGCGACTGTTGCCCCGACCGGCTCGTACCAACGTGTTGGCCGCAACGAGAAAGGTACTGTTTGAGTCTGTCTTCGCTCTAGCTGACCCCGCACCGCGCGGTCAGCTGAAATTGTTAGACTGTTGTTTTCAGCATCGAGGTAGCCCCGGACAGAGCTACCGACTCGGCAGAACTGTGTTTTTCAGCTATTTCTGCAATTTAAAGGTTATCTTGCAAAGTAACTATGTTTACAGTATTGTATTGTGGATTTGGTCTTGTTTTGGTTTAAAGATTACTTTTTTTCCCTAAACTGGTGTGGTGTCCATTTGTAGTGTCTTCACTGTATTACTGTATGTGTTCACAAATGCTTTACATTCTGCCTCTGAGATAAGCCTGTCTGCTCGTGCCAAGCTACCAAGGGGGTGAGCAGGGGTTATTTTTAGAAGTGTATCCCCCTTACCCCGACTAGAAGCAAGGGTCCCTATTTGGACAAAGGCACCTACCTCTGCCAACTAGAGACACCCATTTCTAACACGAGACCTGCCAGGCATTCACAAAATCCATGTCCATGCATGGAGATGGAGCGGCGACAGCTGAACATGTTTGATCTTACTCCAGAGGTGGTTGATATCCTCTTGGCAGCTAGGCATTCCTTAACTAAAACTGTATATGCCTGTTGGGACCAATGCGTCGCCTGGTGCAGTACCTGGAACACAAGAGAGTGCGGACCCTCTATATAGATTGTACCAAAGACCATCAGGTGGGTGATCCGCTCTTTGTGGAGTTCACTGGAGTGAACAAGCATCAGCATATCCAATAGGTCTCGCTTTTGGGACCTGATAAGTGTTTAGCCGTGAACCACATTATCCGGCGTGCTGTGCCGCCAGGGATTGAAGAGCTATACAATTACTACACACTGGGTCATGTAGTCTGATGCAGGAATACATGCTTGCCTCGGTAAACAATTATGGACACATTCCAAGGCTATTTAATGCACACACAGAAAGACAAGTGCATTGATGCAAGTCAACCGCTCAATACAATCCTGTGTGCAACTGAATCACTAGAGTATTGAACAGCCTATGAAAAAAGTAGTGAAAAACTTTCCAATGGCGGAGACGTCACATCATCCTCCACCAAGGCCTCTATTCACCAGGCGCCCTTCTCCAGAGTTTTCCATTTAAAACAATGCACACACCATCCGTTTACCAGCAGGCCACGGTCCCGGTCTGTGTCCAAACCACCTGGGTACAGGAGCACTGGACATGGCAACAACATCAAAATGCTCCCATTAGTCAGGTACAGGAGAAATAATAAATAAACAGGGGCGGCAATGGCTGGGAGTCCTAAACAATCAAAACAAAAAGTGGAGAATTTAGAGCAATGACAAAGATGGCTTAAAATGCCGGACAATCTACAAACATTGCAAGGACCAAGAATTTAGTGAAGCAATGAATCAGATCAGCACGCCACATAACTGCAGGGGGGTCTATGTGATCCGTCCCACAGTGGCAGGACCAGATTCTGCAGTTTCATTGGAGCCAGTACACACTAGACTGTTCCAGGTGAGTGTTCCCTATAAAACCTGGTTTTCTGACCTACTTTTCCCCATTTCGTCACAAGCAGCAAAGGGAACTACCTCTTTAGCAGTATCTACGTTCCCACCGACTGCAGTTGGTGTGAGATTAAACTAAAATGTGTGCGAGCCACTGAAGGCTCGAGCCAGATGCCTGGCTCTGGTGCATCGCGAGGTCCCCTTGAGCCCAAATAATCCGAGCTTCCATGTGGCTTCTGGCGGTCACCCACGCTGTACACTAAAGCGCCACAAATTAAAGATAACACATTATTAACATTAACCTTTGATGTAAACTATGAGAGGGAACGAGCTACTCATCCAGGTGCTGAATGAGCAATGTAAAATCAGAAAACCTAGGATTTTTTCCTGGCCTACCCGCTTGACCAATTAGTTAAAAGTGCTTGTGCCTGAAGTGTGAAGCTTGCAAACTTAGTTTGGTGTGCGTGCATATCCTGCATTGCCAATCCCTGGTGAGTTGCACTGCTACTGCTGAAACAATGCCAATGGAGGTACCAATGGGTGAGGCGGACTGGCATCAATAATACTGTGACCCCAGTGACAGTCACTGTTGCTCTAGGGTGTGCTGCTACGTAGGATTGCCCGGAAGACTGGAGGCGAACTTCAGTATTGATTGTGGTGGACAGGCCTTCAAGGTTAACCCACACTTGCCACCCCTATGGCCCACCTGCTGGTGCTATGCCAGTAGGGCTTCTAAGGTCTAGCATGGGAATGTACTCCGTCGGGAGAGTGGTCTGGTGAGCTAGTCATGCAGGCTGAACCATGATTCCTCAGTTCCAAATTCAACAGCTCTGGCCATAGTGTCACTTCCTGTCCCCCACTGAACACCATTCTGCCCCACTGACAGAAACTTGCAGTGCTTTCAGCTACAACCCTATTGTGCCCGCTATAAACCCCTGGATGCGAATCAATTCAAAATATGCACTAGACGAGAGTAAGTAATATGCTGCCTAAAAAAAAAGTAACAACATCCTCGAACAAGCATTGGCATAGCCAATAGGTCTCGCCTTTGGGACCTTTTAAGTGTTTAGCCATGCAGCACATTATCCCCACTCACATGCTCACACACTCCAACACACAGCACACTGGGACCATTAGGGCCAATCTTATAAGAAAAAAAGTGAATAGACCAGGCCTACTTTTGTTGGTTACAAATAACAGAACTGGAAGAAGCACATCATCAGGCTTGGGTCAACTTAAAATCTAAGCAGTCTTCTAAAACGGTCAACAACCACAGACACTAATTGCCCTGTTGGTGCTAGTGAGGAGCAAAGATGCTTGAAGGGTGGTTAAATAGCAATTGTAGTGTCAGTAGAGGAAGGTTCTCAGGCTAATCCAGGCTATCATATCCCTACAGAAGGTAGCATTCTAAGCCCTAGCTGGTTTTCAGCAGAGTCCATACATGTATGCAGCACAGTATTGCGCTACCCTGGAGAACATATCATGGTAGCGTCCATCTCACGTTTAAGCGCCAAGTTATCCCCTGTCCCTAACACCCTCCCGAGGAGTCCCTTGCTCCCGCGCCCCAATAAAACCAATCACAGTCTGCCCTCTGCAGACATCACCAACTTACGGGACAGCCTCAAGACCACCAACGCCACTCCCTCTCCGCCCTCCTCTCCTAAGAATTTTACGCAGTTTCCTATTCAGGTCATCTCCTCTGTCAGACCTCACCAACCTCCCTCTTGCCGGGCTCCCTCATTCAAGAATCTTATCCCCATCTCCCTGAACAACCCTAACACCCCTTCACCAAAACATCTGCGTCAGAGCTGCACTGTTTGCTCCACAACTGCAGATCTGCAGTCAAACACAAAGTGGAAATCTCTGATACTATCACTCACCAAAATCTTGACATGATCTTCCTCACTGAGACCTGGTTTAATGACTCCTCTCATACTTTGTTTGATCTGTTGGTACCCACTGACTATTCTATCCTCAGAAATGACAGGGCAGACAAAATTGGAGGAGGTGTCGCTATCATCTTCAGAAACTCCCTTCAAATTAAAGTAGTCCCAACCACCCTCTTCCGTACATTCGAATGCCTTTCCCTAGAACTTCAAATACATCACGGCTCACCCTTTAGATTCCATGCCATCTACCACCCGCCTGGTTACTGCTCTTCCTTTGTGGAGGAACTGACTGACTTCATCAGTGACCAACTCTCTCAAAGTGACAGACAGATCTTCCTGGGTGACTTTAATCTCCACTGGGGCTCCTTGGAAGACTCGGCTGCCAACAAGCTTGCCTCCTTTCTCTCAGCCAATGATCTCCTCCAACATTGCTCGGAAACCACACATTCTAAGGGCTCTATTCTGGACCTTGTCATATCCAAAGAAGACCTGCTGACCACTGCTCCCCCATCCATGTAGACTGGTCTGACCACCTCCTCATTCCCTTCCGCTTTCACCTATCGCACGTTATAACTCTCGGCTAACCTAAAAGAGCTACTACCTGGTTCCGTAACACTAAGAACATTGATCTTGACACTTTTTGTGATTCCGCTATGCGGGCACTTCCTAGACTAGACCCTAGCGTGGATGTCAACGTTCTCACTTCTCAGTGCCTCTCAGTACTAGCAGTCGAAATCGACATTGTTGCTCCTCTCCAAAGCAAAAGGAAAAGACCCACCCCCTCAGCACCTTGGTTCAATAAAGCGCTCTACGATGAAAGGAAAAACCTTAGATTCCTGGAGAAACATTGGAGAAAATCTCATTCCACCTCCAATCTCTCTCTTTACGCTCAGCAAGATCCAAATATCACAATCACATCTTCCTTGAAAAAGCATCACATTTCAGATCCCTCCTTGACTCAGCTAAAAACAGACCCCAAAAACTTTTTGACCTCTTCAAAACCCAAACTGTTCTCCTCCAACCATTAAGCCTGAGGATTCCTCAAAGAAAGCAGCAGATTTCGCTATATTCTTCGATGAAAAGGTCAAAGCTCTGGTGGATCAGGTCGCCCCCCACCCCCCAATGAAGGAGCGGAAATCCTTGGTCACCTGGCAGAACTTTGACGTCATCTCGGAAGATGACCTCCTCAAATGCATCCACGAAACTAAACCCTCCAACCATTCCTCCGACCCCATCCCTAGCGACATCGCCATCGATTTCTATACCTATACTCTCTCTTACTGGACCAGGCTAGTCAATCTCTTCCTCAGTCAAGGCTCCCTCCCGGTTGCCCTCAAATCAGGTCAGGTCACCCCTCTTCTAAAAAACCGCCGCGGATGCGAACGACCTCAGCAACTTCCGCCCCTATCTCCAACCTCCCTTTTCTGTCGAAAATCACCGAAAAATGTGTCGCGAAACAACTTTCCTCACATATTATGGACAATAACCTCCTCGACGTCTTCCAGTCGGGCTTCATCCAAAATTGCAGCACTGAAACAGCCCTGCTGCAAGTGATTGACGATGCGCTGCATATACTCGACGCTGGGGAATCATGTCTTCTGATTCTTCTAGACCTCTCTGCAGCCTTTGACACGGTTAATCATAGCACCCTCCTCAACAGAGAATGGGTCTGGATGGCACAGTGCTCAAATGGTTTGCCTCTTTCCTCTCGGACAGATCCCAAATGATCAAGATAGGGAACAGTCTTTCATCTCCTGTGGCCGTAGGTCAAGGCGTCCCTCAAGGTTCTATCCTGGCACCCACCTTGTTTAATCTCTACCTGGAACCTTTAGGGAACCTCCTAAGCAAATCTGGGATCCTTTACCATCTGTATGCGGACGACACGCAAATCTACCTTAAGGTGTCCTCCGCACACGATCTCTCCCTACTCAATTCTACCCTCAACTCTATTCACAACTGGATGTCAGCTCACCAACTCATTCTGAATCCCGCCAAAACTGAATTCCTCCTCCTCTCTAACTCTCTCTCACCTCCTCCTGTTCAATCTTGGATGGATCAGCTGAACCTTCTCAACAACAAACCCATCATTGTTGACAGCGCTAAATCCCTAGGTGTCATTCTTGACAAAAGACTCAACCTAATCGCCCACATCAACTCTATTGCTAAGAATGCACGGTACCAGCTGCGCCTTCTGTGGGGGATCCGTCGGTTCTTCCCGGAGAAAGACTTAAAAACCTTGGTACAATCTCTGGTTCTCTCAAGACTGGATTACTGCAATTCTCTTCTGATTGGCCTACCCAAATCCCACCTCTCCCCTCTCAAATCCATCCTCCATTCAGCAGCTCGCTTCATTTCAGGGTCTAAACGAAGCGACCACATCACTCCTATCCTGTCCTCTCTGCGATGGCTTCCGATCGAGGCAAGATCTATTTACAAAACTGCCTGCATCACACACAAAGCCTTACACACGTCCTCCCCTCATTACCTGGCGAATAAATTGAAATTGTCCGGTGGCTCTCGCCCTTCTCGCAATGCGGAAAAGCTTCTGCCCCCCGTCTTCAAAAGGGAAAGATCGATGGCTCAATCCTTCTCGGGCAATGCGGTGAGAATCTGGAACTCGCTTCCCCCACTGCTCCGTGCCACCTCCTCTACCCGGATCTTCAAAGCTGACCTCAAGTCTCTTCTATTCCAAAGACACTTCCAGAACTAATACGTTCGGTCTTAGGCCCCTCTAGGAAGTTCGCTCGTCAGTATAAAGTTGTACTTTTGTCTGTTCATTCCTTATTTTATGTGTTGTGTTGGTTTTTATGTGCGTGTTCCCCTCATAAGTCCCCTGTGAAGTCACGCCCTCTCTACTACCTCAAGGAAGCTCTTCCACGATAGGAATTCTGTATTCCAAGCCTATAGAAGGGCCTTCTCAGTGTGCTTTGAGTTACTGCCACTTATTACAGTATTATGCCTTTAGTGGTATTTTGTACCCCATGTACCCCCTGCTGAATTCACGCCCTCTCTACTACCTCAAGGAAGTTCTTCCACTATAGGAAATTCTGTACTCCAAGCCTATAGAAGTGCCTTCCCAGTGTGTCATGTGTGACTGCCACTTATTGCAGTATTATACCTCCATTTGTATTTGGTACCCCATGTTTCATGCACATCTGTCACTTTTTCCTATTGGAACTTATTCCTCTTTTTGTATTTGGTTTGTTTGTTTTTGCACAATTGTCACTTTTTCCTCATGCAATGTAACGCTTGCCTTTGTATTATGCTCATTTGTATCCTCCTCCTTATGTAATGTTGCGGATCCTGTTGTGAAGCGCTCTGACACCCTCGGGTAAAGTCCGCGCTATATAAAAACGCATAAATAAATAAATAAATGAACAGCCTCAAAAGACAGCGTGTGTCAATCTAATGAACACATATGGCACTAGTGCGTGTGCATTTGTGTGGAAATATTTTACAATCTCCGGTGGTGGGATCGTGGGACGGATTGCAGGGCTGCTCTTTTCAGTGAAGGAGGAAGTCTCCCTTATGGGAGCTAGTAGTCAGTGACTCATTAATGGCTGTATTTTCCTTCTCGGATATCAGCATTGGCTCATCATGCGCGATGTATATACCACACACACATATACATTTTCAGAACTCACTAAAACTAAAGAGGAGACTGACTTCTCAGTGATGGGCCCAACCTCCCCCAGCGCATTAACAATGCCCCTGCTTATTCAGGACAAGCCAAAGAACCCACCTTTTTAGGCAGCCACGTCTTGACATGGGGAACTCCATAACATTGTAGCCCAGCTACCCCAGGCCCAGCAGACAAGTAGTAAATGCCCAAACAAAAGATCCTCAATGCCAGAACCAAATGAAGCACCCTTACTTCCGCCAACAGACTGCAAATGCCTTGCACACCAAAACTAGGCACTGTCAATGATTTATGGTGACTCATTACCTATACCACACAAGTGAAATGCAATATCTGGCTAAATGTAACCCTATCAGCCAACATCAAAATTTAGAGCAACTTTAACCCGCTCACACCCCTGATATCTCTCTGAAAGTGCTAAAAAGGAAATGTAGTAACGCTTTACGTGTTCTATAAACAAATAAACACAACTTTGGCCACCGTCCTTGACAGCCAGGTATTATATCCTACCATTCTGTATAACATGTTAGTACTTAGCATATTACATTTTTGTGTGATTGTTTTTCCTGGGAACTGTCTGCTTTACATTCTTCTGGATTTGTATTTAAGTGATGTGTGTCTTTTCATATATTAGAAATGTACTATTCCTTCGAGTATGATCAGGACAAGTGGTAACATAATACAACCAACCTTTGAATCACATGATAATTCCTACATGTATATTGAACTCCCACTGTATTCTTAAAAGATATCTGTTATACCACTCCAAATTTATCACAAATACCACTTTTATTTAAAATATTAGTATACAATTTTCATATTTTTAAAAGTCACAAAATATGTGACACAACCTTTTTTTTGTGTTAAAATACAATTTACATAAAATACAATAAAAATAACATCACACAATACAAAATTGTAAAAAAGAGAGAAAAGAAAAGGTGACAGTACACTTTGTCATTCGTACAGCATATCGTTTGGGACAATTTAATAACTGGGCCTTGATGCTTTAAATTTGACAACATCTACAGAGCCAAGTATTCCCATGGATTATGCGGAAAATTTGCGTCGACGCGTTTCGATGGTTTCGGTTAATAATCCATCTTTTTCAAGACCTTAGTTAATTCAAGTCTCTCGGTGCATCTCTTTATATGGCCACTGAAAAAATCCTATGTGGAAACAAATATATACAAAAAATAATGTGTTTAGAAAAATACCCTCTTTATCACGGAAGCCTATAATGTATCTCATATTAATTAAGACGATTAATATGGGAATACGTGGCTCTTTTTGTATTGTGTGATGTTTTATTTTTATTGTATTTTATGTAAATTGTATTTTAACAAAAAAAAAAAAAATTAAAAAGGTTGTGTCACATATTTTGTGACTTTTAAAAATATGAAAATTGTATACTAATATTTTAAATAAAAGTGGTATTTGTGATAAATTTGGAGTGGTATAACAGATATCTTTTAAGAATACAGTGGGAGTTCAAAATACATGTAGGAATTATCATGTGATTCAAAGGTTGGTTGTATTATGTTACCACTTGTCCTGATCATACTCGAAGGGATAGTACATTTCTAATCTACTTAATAGTACTCCAGTCCCTTTGTGTTTTAAAGGGGTCTCTCTCTATTTTGATATGTCTTTTCATATAGTCTATTGTAATGTTTTCTTTTTCTAAACATGCGTTTCCATTCTTAAACGATCACAATTGAGGTTAAATTGAAATTGCATTGCCACGTTTTGAATCTCTTTACATTATATACTTGTATTTTTAAAAAAATTGCTACATTTTTCTGCAACACATTGGCTACAGTTTCTACAAAATTAATGTAGTTCTTAGGCAACTATATTGTTGCTTCACCTGGTACTAGTCTGTATTCAGTTCCTGAACGTGCTTGTGATGACTTAGGCAGGTGTGTGTGGAATAGTTATGCACAAGGATAGTTGTCAAAAAGCTTCCCAAGTGTGTATTCTTTAAATGTTGAATTCATGTGCAGCTATGACAAATGGGTGCATATTCTATCCATATGGGAGAGTGTGGTATGCATTGGGTTCTAGGTGGCATAGGCATTTGTATTTGTTTGGAGTTTGTTGGAGTAAGGTGCTGAGGTGTAGTGTCTGCAAGCCAAGTGGATGTGTGTATGCTCTATGTGCTACAATATGTTGTGCATTGCTTTCTATACAGATTTTTATGTGTGCCAGTGTATGAATGACTTGCAGATGTATATTAAGTATGCAGGTGTAGGATTCAACGCGGGGTGCAGTGAGTGTGTGTGTCCCAGTGTGCTATGGACGGTGTTTCAGATGTGTTAGAGGGTTCAAGAGAACAGTGGGGATCTTGTTGTCTTGGTTTCACAACGCTAGTTTCTTAGACATCTGATTTGGGTGCTACACAAATGTGTATCTGTTTATTTTGTTAACAAATAACAGAAATTAGTGCTACTCCAGAGCACTAATTTGTAGAGCTCCTTTGCGGCCATTTCAGACATCTTAATACATGGATACATTTTCAAAAGTAATAGGGAGAGCATGCATATAATGTGCTTATCCACAAGCAGTGAAGGCTACAGAATGCGTATTGGCCTCCTTTATTGCCACCATCACTCTTCCTTATCAGCCCTGTCAGTGCCCACATGCAGCAGACAGATGTTTAGGCTCACGTTTCAGGGGAATTCTTGCAGCTGAAAACAAAGTACAAATCTAGCATTTGATTGAAATGGCTCCCGCAAAACATCCATGGAAAGGACAAAACTGGCCCAGCCTACCTCAACAGACGACTCTTCGTCTACGTCTCCAACCGCCAGCTCCGCTCCGCCGACCTCTCCCTCGCCACCGTCCCTCGCATTCGAAGAACAACCACCGGCGGCAGATCCTTCTCACACCTCGCTGCCAAGACCTGGAACACCCTTCCACTAAGCCTACGACAGACCCAAGACCTGCTGACCTTCAGGAGGCTACTCAAGACCTGGCTGTTCGACCAGTAGCAGCACCCCCCCCCCTTCCCTCTCCCCAGCGCCTTGAGACCCTCGCGGGTAAGTAGTGCGCTCTACAAATTCTGTGATTGATTGATTACAACAATAAAACCTGGTGGAGAGCTTTATTTAATGACCAGACTGGACTTTCATTTATTTTATTTTCAGCTATGAGGCATGTCTGTGGCCTACTTTTTTTTTTTTTTTTTTTAGGTCGAGCCTAGCGCAGCGTGCATGTGCTGCTCTGCGAGGCTTCTTGTAAGTACTTTAAACTACTCTCTGTGGGTCCGACTCCCCCCCACGCATGTGGTTGGCTTTTGCGTGTGTTTTTCAAAAATGAAAGCACGCAAATGGCTAAAGGCGGGTGCATGTCCCACCTCTTTTTTTAATGTTCACTCCCACGGCGTTTTGCTCTCTGGAGCAAGCAGCGGCGCGCAGGGCGGCAGCTGCATTCCTCGTGGGTCAGGTTACCGTGCTTTCTCTTTCGCTTGCAATCTGACTGAATGTCCAGTGCTGTATGCCTTTCACAGACAGCGTCTTCCCTTCGACTCGTTGTCTCCTTTTTACAACCACCATCTAGGTACGATACGCTCTACCCCAATCCTCCCAGAATTTTCCGGCACAACTTCAGACTGACTGACTCCGCCCTTAACCTACATACCTTCCACAGATGCTACACTAACATGTGACTGGCTGCGCAGTGCTGCCAACGTGCCTCTTATTGCCACAACAATATGCTGCGATTGACTTTCCACAACATAAGCTTTTAATTGGCTGGGCAAGGGACGGACTCTTCCCTACCCCTTCACAGGCACAAACAGGACACCAGTTTCGTGGCGCCAGTGCTAAATGACTTTTTTGTGCCAATAACAGCCCTTCGAACGTTTGGCGTTGATGACAAAGGCTAAAGATTTATTTTCACAATAATACATGCGCTTAAATTTGTGCACGCAATGACAACAATTTCCTTCATTTTTATGATCATTATGTTTCATTTTCGTACTATTAGTCCTCCGTATATAGACGTCGTACATCCTAACATTAAAATGTAATGGAAGAAGTAAAATTGATGTTTTATGCACTGGCAGATTAAGCGATTTGCCCAGAATCACCGGATGTTGAGCCGGCCTCGGGACTGACAAATGATTCACTATCGTTGTCTCCTTTTTACAAAACACCATCTAGGCATGATACTCTCTACCCCAACCCTCCCTCTGCAACACACCTTAAAAACATTGCCAATAGCTCTCACTAAAAATACTTATAACGTCCCAAAGGCGAGACCTATTGGCTATGCCAATGCTCGTTTTAAATCTTGCTGCCAAGTCCAATTCCGGGGAGAAGCGCACGCAATTTCTGTGGAAAAGAGGCGCCCCCTTTAAATCGGTAGCTCTGTGCTGTGGACTGAGGGAAGAGTTGGATGTGTTGAGCACGCACAGAGTGAGGAGAGAGTGTTTCCAAGCAGCCAGAGAGACCGGGACTGGCCAGAAACAGACCTGTTCTTGTAATTTGTGGTGAGGCCGGAGCTGCCGAGTTACCTGTGAAGTGCTCTCGAGTCTTGCACCGGTGAAGTGGGGGGGGGGGGGGGGCCTTCATGAGGATTGTTAAAGGGACGCTGTGCCATTTACTGCCCAAAAAAAAATCAAGTCCTGCAACTAATGCAAGCCCGCTGCGTTTGCTCACCCCAGGGGCTAATTAGTTATGTAAGGCACAGGCTGGGGGAGGGGGCTTCAGTCTCGGAGGGATCCCGGTGGACACTTGTAAGCATGGTCAGTGACTCACTCAGAAGCAGTCTTCAGGAAACGGCCAAGGAAGCTGAAAAAGGAGTGCAAGAAAACCTAAGCAAATAGAAAGAAAAGCAGCAATACAGGTACCAGGGCCAGTTGCCAGGCACCGTAACCACCCACCAAAAGGAAGGACTAATGTGAAGGTTAGCCACTGAAAGGAAGGGATTCCACAAAAACACGCAAAGGAGCCAATGGGAAAGTGAGGGGTGTGGTCAATATCACTGGAGGAGATACCACAAGTCTTGCAGAGCAGCGCATGCGCTGCTAGGCTCGACCTAAAAAGCAAACACTCATAGTGAATGCAAGATTAAGTATAGTGTGTGAAATGCAAGCAGGAACAACATGGTGAACTTAACGCTTTTACATTATTCATAAGACAATGATTATTTCTGCCTGAAAAGTTAAGAACATGACAGCAGTATGGTTTAAAAAGACCACATCCCTGAACACAGAGATGCGGTACACATTTCATAAACTAAATTAAGGAAAACAGCTGACACAGATCACATTAAACGTTTTCCACTCCAGGCATCAACTAAGTATTGGAGTACCTCCAGAAAATGTGCACTTCCCCACCCGGGGGAAACAAGACTGTTCAAACAAAAAGACCAGAAAATAAAAGTAGTGCTTCACTGGCAAACCATGTAAAGTGGAGCTAATGTGTTTGGGTGTGAATAAAACCAATCTGGCCACTTTGCGACCACTCTGGCTTGCTTTATTTAATTATTTATATTTTGAACGTTTGTTTTCTCTCCGTCTCGAGGCTGCACTTTGAAATGTCTGGAAAATACAACTTTACCAGCAAAAGTGTTTTTTTTTTTTGGGATCTATTTCACAGCGGAACGAATGAAGGAATGGAGAGAAAATAGAGGGTAAGAGTCGGTGTTTTCAGTAAGTGAGGAGCGAGACAGAAAGAGTTAATAAGAGGGAGGGAAGAGGGGGCAGGAGCCAATAGAGCAGAATTCTGCCTTTCAGGGATGCATTTTTAAAAAAATATAAAAAATATAAAAAAAGAGGAGGGGGTGAAAGAGTGATATGTCCATTTGAAGGGGAGTTTAGGATTAGCGCTGAAGTGTCGTGGGGGGATGGCAGACTGGACTAGGGGGCACTGGGGAGGACACCAGTTTCACCTGTTGGCACGAGGCAGGGTTATGGCCAGTGCTACGTAAAGTTTGTGTATAAAAATACACTGCAGCCGAGCGTAGCAGGGATTAAAACTCACACCTGGTGTACTGTGATCATTTGGGTCACCCACATCCTTGCCAACACTATAATAGCGACAAGCAGGGACTGACAAGCCCCTCTCCACTGCGCACTTAGCCGTCTACCTCACCTGCCTTCACCTCAGGTAACCACCATGGGCGCCCGCGGGGGGCAAGGAGGGCGCTTGCCCCCCCCCTGGAGCACCCCTCCTTGCCCCCTCTGTGGACGCCCATGTTTTTACGGACGCCTTTTGTCCGTAATTCTGGGCCCTGCAGGGAGCAGAGCTGTTCCCTGCCAGAGGCCTCAACTCCCTGATGGGGCGCTTCGCACTCCTCCTCGGAGCACAAGAGCAGCCCCACCCCGCCCATTGTCATTCTGTCTGTGGCTGATTGTCACATACAGAATGACAATGGCCAGTTTGAGCTGCTAAAACATACTTCCCACTCTGGAACCTCTAAAGCGCCTTAGCTTAAAATCACTGAGGAGCCCAGCGGAAGGTAAAGTTCAAAGTTGAAGCTTAAATATGACACAAATGGTAGGAGAAGCAGAAGAGCACTGCAGGGTTAAAAGAAGTCTCCTCTTGCAGTTGGGGCGCACAGTGAAGGCAGTGGGGTACCCTGGGGGTTTCGGTCCTGGAAAAATGCAAGTAGGGGATCCGTGCAGTTGAAAGCATAATCTCGCCTCTTCTCTCATAAGAAGACGCGTATCTTCTAACAAATGTACCTGCTTGTGTTCGATAAATTGTGAGGTCTTGTTACTCTCTGGTGCCATTTCATTTTGTAGTGTGAAAGGAACGGACGACGCTTTATCTCGCTATGAAACTGTTACAGAAATGTAAATCAATCTGTTGTTTTAATTGTCTGTAATGAAAGAGAGAGATAGAGAAATGTTTGTGCATGTCTGTCTGTATACAAGAATAAACACAAACCACTCCAATAAAAATACAAGGGCCATTTAGAAAAATACCAGACTGACTGCAGGCAGCAGTAGAAAAGATTCGATCGTGCCAGTAAAGGTGAGCAGTAGGGGATGTGAAAGAACAGTAGTGTGCGCATGTGTGCGCTGTCCTGGGGGTTCCCACCCTTCACACCACCAATTATGAAAGATAGATCAGTAAAAGGATGGATTGATGAGTGAAAGGGTGGATGATGGGCGAGTGAATGGGTGGATGCATGAGAGAAATGATGGATGGATTGATGAATTAATAAGTGAAAGGGTGACTGAATGGATGGATGACTGAATGGATGGATAGGTGGAAGAGTGGATGGATGAGTGAAAGGGTGGCTTGGGTGAAAAGGTAAATGGTTGGATGGATGAGTGAATGGAATTCATGAGTGGAAGAGTGGGTGGATGAGTGAGAGGATGGATTGGGTGAAAGGGTGGATGGATGATGGAAAGGATGGATTGGGTGAAAGGGTGGATGGTTGATGGATAAGTGAAAGGGTGGCTGGATGGGTGAAAGGGTAAGTGGTTGGATGGATGGGTGGAAGAGTGGATGGATGAGTGAAAGGATGGCTTGGGTGAAAGGGTAAATGGTTGGATGGATGAGTGAATGGATGGATTGGTGGAAGAGTGGATGGATGAGTGAAAGGATGGATTCGGTGAAGGGTGGATGGATGATGGATGGATTGGGTGAAATGGTGAATGGAGGGATGGATGAGTGAAATGATGGATGGAAGAATAGACATTGGATAGGTTTGCAAATGGTTGAAAAGGTTTGGATATGGATGGGAACACAGATGGAAGGACAGAATGAATGGTGAAAGACTGAATGGTAGATGAAAAAATGTATAGATAACTGAAAGTACATTTGAAATGGTGGATGTCAGGGGTTTGATGGAAGGATGAATGGCTAGATCCTTGGACAAGAGAGCTCTTCTGGGGAGGGTTGTGATGACTTACTTTGCTTTCTTGGTGCCATAAGAGCTTTAGTTCAAAGTGGGAGGTATTTTAATGTTCTGGCTACTCCCTTGCCTATGTATTACTATCCTGTATTTGCTGTGTGCTTATGTGTGGGATCCATACATCATGCATACGACATTTTGAGTGACACCCAACTGCTACTTGAATGTTACACTAGTAATTGTAAATGTTTGCATGCTTTGTTTTAGGTGTAAGGTTTTAGGGAGAGCCTCATAGTGCCATAAGCTGTGCTTGAGATGTATATTGTGTTTGTAACAATAGGCAAGGTGTCAAAAATAAACTATGTAATAGTGTATTGACAGTGCCTTCTTTAAGAAAGCTGCAGGGAAAAGCACCTTTGTGACTAACTTCAGCTAGTGCAACTCTCTGCGAAGCCTCCATAAGCAAAGTCAGATTCCATATTTTAAGTTCCACTTGCTGAAACACCCATAATGCGTTCCCTATAGTGGGTTCATTACAGCAATCCTCCCTTTAGTTCACCTATGCTTGCCGCGTTACATCTCACAATGGCACTCAGATATGAGATGCTAGTAACAAAGTCCATCCGAGCAGATCTTCCTGAGCACTTCTCTCACCATACATTTCTGCTCACGACCATGAGTTGTAAACAAAATATCAGACTGGACAACCCAGTGCAGTAACCATATAAATAGATTATTATCATATGAAATACCTCAAAAAGACCTGCACAGTTGCTCAAAGCTGTGCGCATACCGAAAAACTGTGAAGTGCACGATTGTCTCAACCTAATATAAACTTATTTTGACTTGTACTTAAGTGGTTGTCTATTTACTTACTTTTATACTATCGCGCAACTTCCTCTGATGTGTCTGTAAAACGTACCTTTTGTTCCGAAGATTTGTCCTGAATTTTGACCTTCTGTCCAGAATTTTGGTCCTGAATTTTGACCCTTTGTCCTGAATTTTTACACTTACCGTCCTGAATTTGCAACCATGCCAGTTGGTCACCCTACATTAACTGTTAACTGGTGAGTTCACTTCGGGGCGCTGCGTTCACACATGACGTCACCAAAAGTACAGAGTTCACCCGAACGTGTCTGCAAAGCATTCACCAACGCATCCATGGTACTTACAATGTGAAACGCACGGATGCGCAGATCTGGACAGGACTGAAGCCCAGAAGCATGACTGAAGCACGCACCTCCACTAGCGGGGAAAAGACACGCTACAAGCCGCGCAGGAACCATGAGCCTCCTCCCCCGCCACAAACGTCCTGCTCAGCCCCCATTCCAGAACAGGGATTTCTCAAGAAATCTTCTGCATGTGGGGGCCCTTTGTTGCCGATCTTCATCTCACATTGAAGTGACCCCTCAGCCAGGGCTTTAAATGGGCCGGGTCCCCCGGGTCGCAGAGGACATTGCATCGGGTCCTTATCGGGCTCTAACGTCATGCCCTTTATTCTGACATAAAATCTGTTCTGACATAAACACTGATCGATTTCTAAATAATGAATGTAAAAAGGCAATCCATGTCAGCGATTTAGTTCCTGCTTGTGTTTGACGTTTTACTTAATATTTCATTCCCTTAGAGTGTTAACGATTTCCCGGATGTTGTGTTTCTGTATTTTTTCCGTGTAGCATATTACGCTTGTAAAGCGCCTACTTTGATCTGAGCCACCACCAGGAGCTAAGAACGAACCATGGTTGAATGCTAAGCATCCGAGAATGTGATTTTTATGACCCCTTCTGAGAGGCCCAGAACCAGCCCGAGCCAGCCCGCCTCTGAACGGTTTCAGCGACCCTCCCTGCCCCCACCCTTTGTTTTCTTTTAGACTGGTGCCACCGAGGTGATATCCTTGCCTGAAGGCAGGGATTTCACCTAAGCACTTGATGTGTTGTGAATGTGAGCATGGGGTGGGAGTGGGAAGATGTGCACAGCAGGGGAAAGGGATGGCAGTGCAGGTGACGCTTTTCCTTTGTAAAGTAATTTCTGCTGGCGTCATAGCCCAGGGTTTGCTGTCTGTGCACTTGTATAGATGTGTATTCCATACAAGTGCACAGACAGCAAACCCTGGGCTATGACGCCAGCAGAAATTACTTTACAAAGGAAAAGCGTCACCTGCACTGCCATCCCTTTCCCCCTGCTGTCTGTGCACTTGTATGGAATTCACATCCACGGCGCTGCTCACCAGATAAATGGTGAACAGGGCCATGGATCTGTCTCTTTTTGCATCCAAGGGCACCTACGAAGAGGCAGAGGAGGCCCAGGAAGGGAGAAATCAGGAGACATTTGACCCACACCTATCTACACAGTGAGACCTTCGGGAGGGGCTGGATGCCAGGATGACAGTGCTGCTGATCAGCCCGACTCCACTGAATAGTATCAGAAGAGCAGGCAGCAGTTTTTAAGTAAGTTCCAGTAACTTTAATGCATTCTACAGCATCAGCATTACCTACTGGCTGCATATCTAGGTTACTCTAAGTGAACGGTGTTCTAGACTTACATGCATGGAAACGTCAAGGACAGTCCCCTCCGAATATGCAAATGTAGTGTAAGCTTCTAGTGTTCAGCTTTTGGAGTGCCAGGGGGTAACTTTAGGGTTCAGGTTGGGTGTGGGTTTTAGGGTGCCAGGGAGTAATTTTAGGGTTCAGGGTGGGTTAGGGATTGGGGTGCCAGGGGGTAATTTTAGGGTTTCGGGTGGGTATGGGTTTTGGTGTGCCAGGGGGTAATTTAAGGGTTCAGGGTGGGTATGGGTTTTGGGGTACCAGGGGGGTAATTTTAGGGTTCATGGTGGGTTTGGGTTTTGGGGTACCAGGGGGTAATTTTAGGGTTCAGGGTGGGTATGGGTATGGGTTTTGGGGTGCAAGGGGGGGACATTTTAGGGTTCAGGGCAGTTATGGGGTGCCAGGGGGCTAATTTTAGGGATCAGGGAATGTATGAGTTTTAAGGGGCCAGGGGGGTAATTTTAGGGTTCATGTGTGCTCTAATTTTTGTCCAGTTTCAAATGCAGAATTCACCACTTTTTTTTTCTCAGCTTGGCCTGAGCATTACCCGATCCTGATTGCCATTTTAGCCCCCCCCCCCTATTGATTAACATTAGCCACGCCCCTTCATTTGCCAGGTTAGCCTCCCCCTGGAAAAATTTCTGCGGACGCCCATGGTGACCACAGTAGCAACCAAGCAGTGTACTGCGGCAGCCCACCAAGGCACTGAGAGACGCCTTCGATTGAGGTGGCCATGATCTCTGCACACCGCTCTGGGAGACCTCCCGAATCTCCCACACCATTAATAGACTGTCGGTTCTCCGGCCCGACTGTGACGGCCAGCAAGCTACGGACTCCCTGCCCTAGAGGCCTAAAGCTACCACGGGGTACCGACAAGCAGGTGGTGAGCTCAGTTAGATGCGTTAAGTGACAGGATAGCGCATTCTATTTAATTAAAGAAGTAGGGGCACGCCGTGCCCTGCTGATCCGCCCACTTCGACAACTGGCTGCATCCCTAACTAACGCTCTTCATGACCAAGGGAAACGCTGCCGCGGGGAGCTTGAATGTACAAGTTACATAGTGCGCAGTACCTGTACCAGCCTCTCCTGTCCTCTGGCTGGACTTCTCAAGGGTTAAACGCCCGGGCCTGGTCCATGTACCGTGTAGGCTGGTTAACTCACCACAATCACTGGTGGCGGTAATGCTGCCGCGGGAGCTTCCTATAGAATGACAAATTACACAGTGCGCATTCGCACAATGACGCGCATGCGCACAATGACGCGCATGCGCACTACAAAGGCAGAACGCCGCGGAGCTTAAAAATACCTGTATTTGACCACAGTATAGTGCGCATGCGTTTAATGATACGCATGCGCACAAACGAGGGGGAAGCACATACAGACGGAGAGCTGCAAACGAGGAAATACCGGCGTTAGTTGGAAGAACCTTTTGAGTTGTCTCGGGTCCTATTTAACAGTTCGTTTCTGTTGATGCGTCGGTTTCTAACTTTAAACGCACAAAATAAAAATAAAAACAGCAGCTATATCTATCCAAGAGCATATAGGTGAAATGTCCGGACGGGATATTGATGAGGTGAGTTGCTTGTCATATACCGAACTAAAATTATTTTGTTATAAAATTTCGTGATAAAACTTTTGATTTTGTGGATAAAGGTTAAGTTTTATGCTGTACCACTGTTTTCATATTTTTCCATGTTTTAAGCTCAATAGATGAAGATCTCGAGCCTGTGATAGCATGCGTTAGCGCAAGGCTTTAAGTGGGATGAAAAAACTGGGGGTCTCACAAAGGGGTGTGGCCAATGTAATTAAGGGCGTGGCTTAAAAGCACCAAGCCAAAAATCTGTGCTTAGCATAGTGTGTCACCCGACTAGTATTTTGCTGCATCTGTCATTTCATCCAGATATATGATACACAAGTAACATCATACCTACAACAAGTCAGGACTATTGGCTTTGTCAATGGTTGTTAGTTGCATAAGATAAATAAGCAGCAGCTGTGGCTTGTGTATATAAGATTGAAAAAGCTTCCACTTAGAGCCCTGGTGACACCACAACAATGTTTCTGCTCCTGAGTCGCAAAAAGAGAAGGGAAATCCAGAGAGAAAATGACTCTTTAAAGGATTCCCCTTCCCTACAAGGCTCACCTGGCATGACGTCATGCCGTAACTTCTCCACTAGTGAGAAGTGAGCAGTGTGAGCACACGCACATGGATGTCTCTGCAGTCCGAAAAAAACTGACCGCCTGTGCCAGGGCACAAAACAGAGCCCGATAGAGACCCGTTTCGAGGCCCCCTTTAAAAACACTGCCGGTGCCCAGCACCGATGAGACCCAGCCCACTTAAAGCCCTGCGTTAGCGCATGCGTATCGCTTGCATGACACTGTTGTTAACAAAAAGGGCTTGGAGCCCGCCCGTTGCTTACAATTTGGTGGCTTCTGTGACACTCTTCTTTACAGCCTCGTAACTGGTCACTGCAGGCCTAGCATCATTTCTGTTCCTTAGTGTGGAGCAGAGACCAAACACTGATTAATTCAAATTAATCAGTGCCCGCCCACTGCTGCTGACTTGATTGCTGTACCATATGTTCTTTTTAACTTCTAATGCCCTGCAAACAGAAAGCGTGTGACTGGCAAAAACGTGCCAAGCGGGACAAACAAAATTGCAAAGTTGTATTTTCTATAGTTAACTTTCTTTTATTTTGCCAATTCTTCTTTTCTCACTATTCTCTTTTCAAGCGGGCATGTATACAACTAGTATCAGAATTATTTCCACTTCCTTCCGGCTCCTATTAAAAGGCTTCATGCCACAGCACTACCACTGTTTTCAACCACTTTCATTCTGCACAGACTACATAAGGTGCCCACCTAGAAAGGGACCAACCAAACTGTGACTTCTATCCCTGCCTGGGGTCATTTAAACAAACTACAATAATCGAGCAGCTCTTCAGGTACTTTTAACTCCTTCAGTGACTTCTAGTTGATTTCCACCTGTGATTTAAAAACATTAGAAAAGGCCCAGCCTCGGACATGAACTAGGACCAACTTTGTGCCTCTGCAACTGCTCCATATCATTTGGCACAGTGTACCACAAAACTGCTTGCCGTCACTAAAAATGTCTGAGTAGAAGGTGGAATTGCCAACCAGTGAACTCCTTTCTCTTGCATAACACAGACAAATAGGACATCTTGGCCTTTTCTTCGAGCACCATCACCCATAGAAAGTTCTAGATCCCTACAACTCCGCCCCAACTGCTAACTTATTACACCCCCCATAGTCTAGACAAAGGCATTATACACACACACAGACACACACTAATATCACACCGACAATGAGAAACTAACAAGCAAATTAAGTATTAAGCCACTGACCTCGTCTTAGTGGAATACCATTCAGAAGTCAGATCCAGGGCAAGCCAAGCGTCTGGAATGAATGAAAACAATTCACAGAAAGAGCGCAGGGGTGGGGCAGAGGGATTAAAAGAGATCGCCTTCACTGTAGTGGGGGAGGTGTCGAGAATTGTTCAACCACAGAACACACAACAAGTCTTGATTACAGGGGAAAGCAGCGGCACCGGAAGTGCTTCTTACAAGTAGTGTGTGCAATGTGCTGGGAGGAGCTGAAACGGAAAGAAGCTGAAAACATTGCTGGGAAAAAAACAAAACTTAAAGCAATTGCTTCATATGCAAACCATGCTTTTTATAAATGTAAAAGTGGGCGCCGCATGCAGTACATGGCGCCCGGGCACATAAAAGTTATGCACATGGCAGTCGCCATAGTATTAAAATCAGCATACAATCGATTATGCTGAAGCAGTTAGCTTAACAGAAATTGCTACAGGCTGCTGCCCACTAGCACCTCCTCATGCACCCCAACGCAGGCAGATGAAATAGCGCCTCGTCGTCTGGTTTGGTAGCATACACAGATATAACTGTGGCTTCCATAACAACCCAACCCCACACACGGGGGTGCGCAGATCACATGGCTGGTGCGCACCCATCTCCTCCCACAGAACAGAAAAGAAGCCATAGGGAGAGCAGGTGGCGCGATGTGAAGAGAAGCGTAGAACAGGCGGAATCAGGAGTGGTCTAAAGAGCTGTTGGCGGGTTTATTGGCAGAGCGTGTGAGCCCGCGAGAAGGCAGTGACCCCGTCCCTCAGCGTTTGTTTTACTTACAACAGTAAAGTTTCTCCATCCGGCTCATGTGTGTTCACCGCTGCAACGGTTGCGCGCGAAGCACCTCGGAGGCGTCAGTACTAAAAATAAAGAATATAGTACTTACTTCGGTTCTTGCACAGTAAAGGGGCCAGTAGCCATGGGAGGATACAAATGACGACATGGCCGTACTAAGGTGGGACTAACAAGCCTATTAAGGAATCGGAGGCCACTGTTTACGAAGGAGAAAGACACAAGCCAATGAAAAATGTGGGCGGGCTTCTCATCCATACGGTACCTACAACAGATCGCTAGAGCAGCGCTTGCGCGCAGGCTCAGACTTGACCTAATGAGGCTTAAAGTGTTCGACAGTTAAGTGCAGAAACGGACTCAGAACCAGAATGCCATACTTAAAGGCAGGACTTTAAGTGGGAAAAAAAACGGGAGTGTCTCTCAAAGGGGCGCGACCTATATAATTAAGGGCATGGCTTAAAAACACTTAAGCTAAAAATCTGTGCTTAGCATAGTATGCCCCCCCCCTACCCGACTGGTATTTTGCTGTTTCTGTTTTTGCATCCAGATATATGATACAACAAGTAACATTATACCTACAACAAGCCAGGACTATTGGCTTTGTCAATAGATGTTAGTTACATAGGCAACAACTATGGCTTTGTTGTATAGAATATTGAAAATGCTTCTTTTCTGAAAATGATGAGACTGTGAAAGAACTAAAATGAGTCTCTTTGAAGTGCAGTGGTACTGCTGCAGAGTTGAGATGTTTGTATCACCCTGAGGGTGAGGGCAAATTCTGAGAGCCCGATAGGGACCCGTTTCAGCACCTGCTAATAAGAACTGCCAGTGCGGAGCACTGGCAGGACCAGGCCCACTTAAAGCCCTGCTCAAACGGAACTCTGTGGCAATTCATATTTTTTTAGCGCGCACTGGGCAACAGTCAGGCATGACGTAACCTACCAAAGGTTTTTTCTTGAAGAGAAGAAGGCTGCACGTCTTTGGGTGCTAACCAGGCCTCGTCAGAGGTATGGGGCGCTATACAAAGCGCTATTGGTCCGTCTGTGCTCCAGAAACGTCGTTAATCATTCGTGTTTCATTCTTAACCATATTGCAATGGTTGTTTTGAAAGCGTGTGATACTGAAGCGTCCAGAAATGTGACAATAGGCAGTTTTCTCATGGATCGAACAGCTGAAGCGGGCTCGGGATTCAAGGGTGGTGTATGGAGCCTTTTTCTGACGCTGCTTCCCTGGGGGTTCCTTGCATGCACAGCCCCAGTGAACAGTCCATCCACAACATCTGACCTGCTAGAAAACAGGTCTCAAACTACCCGGCATTTACAAAGGCGCATCTCTGGCGTGGCTTATAGGCATTAGGCATGGGCCAGTGACGTCCGAGGACACTGCCTGATAAAGGAGTTACTTGCGAATCATACAATATTTTTCAGCTCGTTTTGGGTAAAGTTCATGGTCCACCGCGGAGCAGACCGGAGGACTGCCATAGTCTAGCTGACTTCTGTGTTTTTTGTGAACCCCCCCCCCAATCCGATTGTGTTTGTCAGGGAGCAGGGATGCGCCGCGGGGGGGCAGCAGAGGGATGGGCACTGGAGCACAGCTAAGACCATCACCTCGTCACGTGAGGAGGTGGACGACGTACATAAAAGTAAATTCCGTATAGTTGCGCAGGTATATTACCGAACTTTTCACTGGGCCGTTTTTGGCGCACACAAGTTCAACTTTCTCCAGCCTTATCAAATGAAATGAAGCGTGGAGTAATAACTTCTATTTCATTCTAATGCTTTGTACACCACGACTCTGCAGCATCATGGTCACCGGATAGTGATTATTGACACGGACATCACTGTCCCACACAACACGACGGTGGGTGGCTCTGGAGCTGACCCGGGAAAGGATCCATACCGCGCAAGGCTGTGATTAGGCACCCGTTACACCAAAGCCTGGCTCTGTGCAGCCGTGCTCCGTGCACTGCGCCCCTGGTAGCATACACAGATATAACTGTGGCTTCCATAACAACCCAACCCCACACACGTAGGCGCTCAGATCACATGGCTGGTGCTCACCCATCTCCTCCCACAGAACAGAAAAGAAACCATAGGGAGAGCAGGCGGCGCGATGTGAAGAGAAGCGTAGAACAGGCGGAATCAGGAGTGGTCTGAAGAGCCGTCGGCAGGTTTATTGGCAGAGCGTGTGAGCCCACGAGAAGGCAACGACCCCGTCCCTCAGCCTCTCGGTTTGTTTTACTTACAACAGTAAAGTTTCTCCATCCGGCTCGTGTGTGTAAAGGGCTGCGGTGGTTGCATGCGAAGCACCTCGGAGGCGTCAGTACTAAAAATAAAGAATATAATGCTTACTTCGTTTCTTACACAGTAAAGGGGCCACGCTGCAACGGTTGCACACGAAGCACCTCAGAGGCGTCCTTACTAAAAATAAAGAATATAGTGCTCACTTCGGTTCTTACACAGTAAAGGGGCCAGTAGCCATGGGAGGATACAAATGACGACATGGCCGTACTAAGGCGGGACTAACAAGCCTATTAAGGAATCAGAGGCCATCATTTACGAAGGACAAAGACACAAGCCAATGAAAAATGTGGGCGGGGCTTCTCCTCCGTACAGTACATACAACAGATCGCCAGAGCAGCGTTTGCACGCTAGCTCAGGTTCGACCTAAAAAGCATGTGCAAATGGTACTATCCAATCAAGCCTGATCCAATAGATTAAATATGGAAAGTTAAAGCCAACTGTTGCAGCTTGTTTGTTATTTGAGCCCTGACAGATCACCAACCAATTATTTGTTCAGTGCACATGGGCGTAGGGAGTGATGTTTACTATTTTGTTTCAGGGCAGACACAACCAAGTATTTACTATGCTTTCAGCTATGTTTTCAAAAGAATCTTAGAACTAGCCCATGCCTCTGTGATGACAGATCTTGCACAAAATGTTGCATTTGATCTTTTTTTGTTTTTATAGAAAATTCACAAACAATTTTTAATTCCTTTATTGAAGTTTTGGAATTTTAGGCAGTGTAGCTCAGCCTTTTATTTTCTGCAACAATTGACTGATGTTGAGTCTTGTTTTTATAACGACTCCTTTTGGAGAGAACTGTGCGGTCCCGTAGCACAATGCAATCTGAATATTGTTTTATTCTAGTATTCCTGATATATGCATGAGTTTTATTATATTGTTCAGACTATTTGTAAAGTTGGTATTTGATTTCTTTTGACTGTTTTTTGATATGGCTATTTTCACTATGATGTCATGATAGGCTGCAAATTATGTTGCTTCACCATGTAACAATTTACCATCACAGTTCTGAGCTTGGAATGTACCCCATTCTCTGGGGGATACATTAGCCTATGATTGTCTATTTCCCACAATATGTACGACACCAAATGAGTGCTGCATTGATACACACAGAGTAATACACTCCTGTATGCCCACTGAGGCATAATTCTCCCCCATCCTACACGCAGAGGGGCTATTTCCCTGTGCAAAGTGAGCTCTGATCACTTTAATTGTTGGCCACAGTATACAATATGTTTTGTTAACATTTCATGTATTGTACTCTTGACATGTTTTGATCTAACTCAAAATTTTAAGTACAGTGTGTGGTCAATTTTTGAACAATGGATGTAGATTTTTTTAACATTGGGTATATCGCATCAGGCGTGATGGGATAACTACGCATGCTATATACATATTTTTTATATTTTTCTACATATATTTCTTCGTATGTTAAAATGCAGCCTGCATTCGCCATTACACTACATTGTTTTCAGCGTAAAAAGTCTTTCATAGAAATGAGTTCTAATATTATTTGAGAGAAGATATTTCTGATATATGAAGATCGTACCCAGGTTCTACATATATTCAATGTTCAGAACCTTTCAATAAATAGAAATTGTTTTCCTGTACTATTAGGTGAAGCATATCAGACGTGATAGATAACCATGCGTGTTACATTTCTTTGTACATGTTAAATAGTGCCCGTGTTTACTAGCACAATGCATTGCTCTGTGTGCTATGAGTCCTCTCTCACTATCTAATTGTGAAAGTATAGAAGATGTCCTGTTTGCCTCCTGACCCGTGAGCAAGGAGACGGTTGTCTCCGAAACATATCGGGAGTTTGGCATGTTGTAACATTTAATAAATTGTTGTACCAGCATTGGAGACTCGTGGACTGTTTGTGCGCCTAATGGCACTAACTATTGGATTGATCTACATTGGGTTAACACCCCAAACCACGGGCGCCTTAGGAAACAGCAAGAGGCACTGTGTGAAACTTGGCAAGTGAATATATATATATATATCTCAAACAAGGTTCCCCCAACATTTGAGAGCGCACTCAAGAACCAGGCGAATGCCGCTGTTTTGAAGCAGTAGGATTTATTTCGCCAACCGGCACAGGGTGTCCTGAATAGTTCAAAGCCCTACGCGTTTCGACGCTCCTGCGTCTTGTTCACGGGCATCAGCATGTCAGGGCAGAAAAAGTGAAAGTTCAAGTCCTCTTTTTTGGCATTTTACTCAATTTAAACATTTGAAACGCCCTCCAGTGGGCGTGGTCGCCGCTTTAGCCTTATGGGACTCGTAGTACTTTCCATCATAAATAAAACCCTTCAGTGGGTTCTGCCACATTGTAACATTGATTATAAGCAATTTTTACAACTCTCCAGATGAGTCTCAGGGCAACAAATACCGGCTCAATTCCACAAAAACGGATTCTTCTGCAATCATCGCCGCAGACCAATCTGCACGAGACAGTCCATATTTATAATGGTGGTGCGTTCTCCCGACCGGGACTGGCCGGAGAAACATCAAACAAGGTTGCCCCAACATTTGAGAGCGCACTCAAGAACCAGGCGAATGCCGCTGTTTTGAAGCAGTATCCTTTATTTCGGCAACCGGCACAGGGTGTCCTGAATAGTTCCGGTTGTCGAAATAAAGGATACTGCTTCAAAACAGCGGCATTCGCCTGGTTCTTGAGTGCGCTCTCAAATGTTGGGGCAACCTTGTTTGATAGATATATATATATATATCTATTTCAACAAACGAAGAATACGCGGCACACACCTTGGTCGTTTCAGCTCTTTATTGGACAAAAGCTCTCCTCCTCCTACGCGTTTAGAACTTCTCGTTCTTGGTCACGGTAGTTTACACAGTCCCTTGTCTATTTCCACTTTTTATACTCAGTATCCACAATTGCCCATTATGAGGCATTGTGGTACTAGTAGTTCATACTTTCAATTAACTTTATAAAACATAGTCTTTATGCACACTAAATACGTATAACAGCATTCTTAACGATTCGGAGGCGTCATTGCGGCCCTAAATAACTCATATATCAATATATATTTAAATAAACCAGGTCTCGCCATAATACAATCTGAAAGAATCATACCATTTCTATGGATGACATCGCAAGGTCCATTCACTTTCATGGGCGGTGTTGATCTCAACCACTATAATTACGGCACAGGTTTTAACCAATACTTCTCGACGTTAGTACTAGACTGTGTATTCATTACTTTGGGCTAAGTGCCCTCTTACTAATTTCATTCGCCTTGTCACCCAACGCTCAGTGTAGGACTCATTGCTCAAAATATACCCAGAGTTGTAGCAATTCGATAGTTTTCTCTTAGACCTGTTGTGGACTTAGTGCCCATTTTGAACTAAGCTAAGTGCATGTTAATATTCTTATGAGTATAGCCTCGCACCCCTTAGAATCAATCTATTTTCATACATGTTGCCATAGATAAAACATTGTGCATTAAAGAAAGGAAAAAACTACTGGTACATTCATAAATTACATTTCATATAGACATTCTCATGGATTCAAATTTCATCTTCAGTCATTACTCCATCAATTGTCATATTACCCAAATAATACTGTCTATATTGTTCCAAACAAATTGTCAATATCCACAGACAGTGTCCATTTGATTTCTTATAAATGAGCGTGCATCTCCTCATCCCCGTTCAGAGCTGTGGGGATCTTTGTTTTGAGCCTGATAATCAATTTGGATTCAAGGCGTCTTAGCTTGAGCGTTCTGTTCCCGCCCCTCTCATGTGGCGGAATTGTGGCCAGACCAGAGTATTTCATGTCTAGCCATGTTTTGCCTATGTGAGTGCCCATGTGTTTCGCTATGGCGTATGACATATCATGATTAACGGTGGCCCGTATATGCTAAGTATCCTCTTCTTGAGTGGACAGATTGTGCTGCCAATGTATCTCTTTCCACAGAAACACTCAATTAGATATACCACATAAGAAGTGTCACATGTGATGGTTTCCTTAATTTCAAATAGACGTCCTTTAGGATCTCTGATTGATTTGAGGTTTTGTCCAACCTTACAGGCCTTACAACTCATGCATTTTACAAAACCCTTCTGTCTTGTTTGTAGCCATGACTCTTGTTTTTTCATCTCAAAATGGCTGTTCACTAGTGTATCAGACAGAGATGGTGCCTTTCTGTATGATGTGAGGGGATGGTCCCCTACTAGGTGGCCAATGTCCGGATCTTTCTTCAGTACATTCCAGTACTTCGTTAAAATTTGTTTGATTTGAAAACTCTCTCGGCTATAGGTCAGAATTAGTCGCGGTATGCTATCTGATGCATCAACTGATTTCTTAATCATCAATTTCCTGTTATCTAGAAGTGTCTCTGCCCGGGTTTTTAATCTTGCTTTTTGTTCACCCTGATGAATATCTCTGTATTTATATCCTCTTTGGAGAAAGCGGTTCTTGGTTTCCTCAAATTTGGTTTCCATTTCCTTTGGTTCCGAGCAATTTCTTTTCATCCTGATAAATTCCCCGTATGGGATGCTCTTTTTAAGGGATTGTGCACGAAAGCTTGAACCGTGCAATACACTATTAGTAGCAGTCTTCTTTCTATAGACTGTTGTGTGTATTTTGTTCATTTTGATGTACACCTTGGTATCCAGGAAATCAATCTCATTACAATTTATATTGTGGGTGAATTTCAGTCCCACCTCATTATTATTTAAGATCTTTAGGTATTCCAAGAATTCTGACTCCGTTCCTCTTCAAAGAAGAAAAAGATCATCAATGAATCGAAGCCAAAGGGCCACTTTGGATGTATATTGGTCGTTTTCTTCTCTCCAAGCTATGTTCTTCTCTCACCAACCCATCATGAGGTTGGCATAGCTTGGAGAGAAGGAAACTCCCATAGCAGTAACGCAGCTTTGAGAGTATATCTTCTTATTGAATAAAAAAACGTTGTTTTTTAGACAGAGTTCAATCATGTCCATTAGCATGGTAGTATGTTTAAGTTCCACTATTGGTCTTTGTTTTAGGAAATATAGGGTTGCTTTCATTCCAATGTCGTGATCTATTGACGTATATAGTGAGACATCGATTGTCACTAGTAGGTAATCTAATTGCCAGGTCGTTCCCATTAATATCCTCAAGAAGTCCCCCGTATCCTTGATATAGGAGTTGAGAGTAGGGACAATGGGTGCTAAAAAATAGTCGACATATGAAGCCACATTCTCATAAAGGGCGCCACAACTGGAGATAATTGGGCGTCCTGGGGGTTTCTTTAAAGTCTTATGCACTTTTGGTAGGAAATATATTGTAGGTATCACTGGATTCTCTACCATTAGGAATTTTTTCTCATCGTCATTGAGTAACCCGTCTTCATGCCAGTGTCTTAGTTTCTCACATAGATCGATAGTAAGATCATTAATCGGATTTTTGATCAACACTTGATAGTTCTCTGTGTTATTCAGTTGGCGCAGGGCTTCGTCAATGTAATCCTGTTTGTCCATGACGACCGTGTTACCGCCCTTGTCCGCTGGCTTTATTTCAATCCGATTATTGTTTTGCAATGACTTGAGAGCTTGACGTTCTTTACGAGATAGGTTTTCTCTTCGTTGGCCATGTTTCTTATTTTCCATGGTCTCCAATTCTGCCACCACTAGATCATGGAAAGTATCCACCCTATTGCCTGGATGGAGTACAGGACAAAATTTCGATTGACTCTTGAAGTTGGTTGAAGATGTCTGTTGATATTGATCCCCATTTCTTCTAGGACTTGGGTGTCCGATTTAGCCATTCGATCTACTTCATGGGCTAATTCATATGCAGTTCTTAAGCTCTGAATTTCCGCTATGGTGTATGATTTTTCTTGTTCTGGTGTTGTTATTTCCAATGTTGTTGCAGTTGCGGCCATGGTTGATGGTAGTTTGGAGAAGAATTTCTTTAATTTTAGTTTCCGGATGTATTTGTACACATTTATCTTGGTTTCAACCGGGTCTTGGTGTCTTTCGGGACAACATGTCAAGCCTTTATTTAAAAGGCTGCATTCTGTATCCGTTAGTGTGTACTTTGATAAGTTGATTATTAGGTTGGGATCTTTAACTTTCTGGACGCTATCCATTACTTTCTCATCACAGTGCGATTGTGGAGATGATATCCTCTTGTTCTTTCTGAGACTTCTTCTTGTCTTCCGTCGTTTTCTTTTCGGGCTGGTGTACCTCTCCCTCTTGCTCTTGTTCTTCCAGTTCCACGACCTCTTCCTCTTCCCCTTGGGTTCTGTTGATCCTGATATAACATCTTCATTTCTTCTAAAAAAGACAGTTGGCGAGATGAGATTTGTCTGGTTTCCCCTTCACTCAGATCTGACTCGGACTCGCTTTGGGTCGTATTGGGAGACTCAAGTATTGGTTGTTTTTTGCTGTCTGATTGCTGTCTTAATGCTTCAAAGCGTCTAGCAAAAGTGAATATGGTTCCCTGCTCATAATCACATTCATCCCTGCGGAATTTACGTTGTTTACGTTCCTGTACCTCGGTTTCATGTTTATCCAAGTTTTTGTCCATCTCCATTCTTAATTTCTTCAAACCCTCTTCATCATGGTTGGAGGCTGTAATTTGAGATTCCATTTTCGATATTTTCATATGTAGATCTTCCACATCTTTCCTGGCATATACGACCCAAAGCGAGTCCGAGTCAGATCTGAGTGAAGGGGAAACCAGACAAATCTCATCTCGCCAACTGTCTTTTTTAGAAGAAATGAAGATGTTATATCAGGATCAACAGAACCCAAGGGGAAGAGGAAGAGGTCGTGGAACTGGAAGAACAAGGGCAAGAGGGAGAGGTACACAATGTCATGAATGATGTAATATGTGACGTCATCAGCAGTGCATTGCGGGGGCGCGAGTTATAGTTAGCTGAACTAACTATAACGGCTGAATTTCACTGGTTTTGTACGAGTGAAATGTCCAACTAACTATAATGTCCCTGAAACCTGTGGTTTTTTCAGTGAATTTCAAAGGTTTTTTAAATGCTAATTTCTAACTATAACGTCCCTGAAACCTATGGTTTTTTCAGTGAATTTCAAAGGTTTTTTAAATGCTAATTTCTAACTATGCCTACAGAGGTAGGACATTTGCAGAAAGAGGAAGAAAGGCGCAGAAAGAAGCAAGAGAAATGCAGAAAGAGGCAACAGAAGTCCAGAAAGACAAAGAAAGGTGCAGAAAGAAGCAAGAGATATGCAGAAAGAACCAACAGAGGTGCAGAAAGAGGCCTTGTTGCAAAGTCATCCTGTGCCCCCAACTTTTTGCTGACTGGTACTGGTGGTAACTGACTCTGACTAACCAGGCCCGGAGCCAGTGCTATGCTAAAAGACACTTAGAATACAGTGAAAACACCTACATACACTAGGGTACACTATGGGTTGGGGTACCCCTGTGATTGGCATGACCTCCCCTGTAAGGCCCTAGTATATAATAGGGCAGGGGGATTAAAACTACCTTCAAGTCAGAAGTGCAGAAAGATGCTTCTTTAAGTAGTAGTCACGTTTGCAGAGTGGTGGAGAAAGGGTGCTGGGCCTCCGACCAGCGCTCATGAATTCCGCTGCGTAGGACTTACAGGAAGTACCAGGAGGGCTTCTTGGCCCCCAAAGTCCCTCAGGAGAAAATTGGACTTCATCCCCCATCCCGTAGTCTGCCAGGAGGCGCGTTTGCAGAATGGTGGAGAAAAAGTGGCATGGCCCCCGAAGACGTCTTAGCAATCCCACTGTGTGGGACTTACTGGAGGTAACAAGAGGGGTAGTTGGCCCCCAAGGACATCCCTGGGGGCCAACTACCCCTCCTATTACCTCCAGTAAGTCCTACACAGCAGGATTGCTAAGTTCTTATAGCAGGCCACGCCCCCTTTGCCCACCACTGTGCAAACGCGCTCCCTGGCGCGCTCTTGGATGGGGATTGAAGTCCCCTTCGCTGCTGGGGGTCCTTTAGGGGCCAACTAGCCTACCTCTTACCTCAGGTAAGCCCCACACAGTGGGATTGCTGAGAGGTGGACACAGGCCACGCCCCCTTTCTCCACCACTCTGCAGACGTACCTCCTGGCACGTTCTGGGTCGGGGGATTAAGTCCCCTTGAATCCTGAGGGTCCCTGGGTGCCAACTAGCCCACCAGGTATCTCCAGTAAGCGCCACAGAGCTGCATTGCAGAGAGATGGTCCGAGGCCACGCACCTTTTTACACCACTCTGCAAACGCGGCTCCTGGCGCACTGCTGCTCGGAGCATGAAGTCCACTTGTGTCCTGAGCCCCCCCACACTAATTATTTTAAAAGCCCCGGGGAGGTGGCGGTCCCCGGGGCTTGTGGGGGCCGCGAGGCCCCCCCACCCTAATGTTAAGAAAGCCCCGGGGAGGTGGGGGGCCCGCGAGGCCCCCCCACCCTTATTTCATAATGCCCCGGGGAGGTGTCGATCCCCTGGGCTGCGGGGGGGCCACATGGCCCCGCACATCATAAATAAAGCCCTGGGGGGGGTGGCGGTCCCCGGGGCTGCGGGGGCCCCCGTGGGCCCACCGCAACATAATTTGGCATGCCCCCGGGACCTGGCCCACCCGGGGGCTTAAATACAACGAAGCACGGGAGGCCGCGCTTCGTTTTTTTTATTATTTTGTCGTTCGGATTCGCACACGCAGCATGAATTCGGCCGATTTAAAAAAAAAAAGAAAAAATCATTTTTTTGGCCCTGGGGGTCCTTGTGGGACCCCCTGAGCAGGCCTAGGGGGTCAGGGTGTTTGTACCCTGCCCCCTTTTCTTGTTTTTCACCTTTTTTTTTTTTTACTCTTTTCTTGTGATTCGGTTACTGAGTCACAAGATGGCTGCCAACACTTCCTGGTTTGAAGTGTTGGCAGCCAATCAGAGTGAAGCTCGTGCCCGGGAGGAGTCGCGGCGACTCCTCGGTGCTCAGATATCGATATTTTTCTTTTTTTAATTTCTCAGGAACTACTGAACGGATTTACACCATTAAAAAAAAAAGGGCGCTTTCTGAACCAAGAGCTACCTTTTTGCCAAATTTGGTGTTATTCCGTTCAGCAGTTCGGGCTGTAGCTTTGTCTAAAGTTTCCTATGGAATTAACAGGGGGAAAACGCGTTTTGGGACCCCCCTTTTTTCTCGGCCCCCGCTTGATGAATCACCCCAAAACTTTCAAGACCGGAGCTGACCGGAGCGCCCCATTAGTTTTGAAAATTTCGCGAAGATTCGTCAAACGGCGCCAAAGATATTGGCAAATCAAAAAACTCTTTTCCTATGGAAAATAGGTTCTAACTATAACTACCTACTGGCGACCGCCAGTAGGTAATATAGATATATATAATATATATATATATATCTCCAATAAAACCTCTGCTCCACATGGAAAAGAGCACACACACGAGGGCAACTGGGTTTAAGGCTTTTTATTGCATTTAGCCTCCTCCGACCCGGCAGACAAGAGAGACGCGTTTCGGCTGTCACAGCAGCCTTTCTCAATCTAATCACCGCCATTTTTGTTTCAACTTAAATACCTAATTTAAATCATAGACATAGAAAAAGAAACATTTCTAAATTGCATTACATTTCCCTGAAAACAACATAAACATGCAAGTGTAATCACTTTACATAATCAATGTGCTACGTGGAAAATATTATCAATGTCTTAGAAAATGCATAGTGCATCATGATGTCTCCATTTTTTATATATATATATATGTGTGTGTATATATATATATTACCTACTGGCGGTCGCCAGTAGGTAGTTATAGTTAGGACCTAGTTTCCATAGGAAAAGCATTTTTTCTTTTCCCAATAACTTTGGCGCCAATTAACGAATCTTCGCTAAATTTTCAAAACTAGTGGGGCGCTCCAGTCAGCTCCTGGCTTGAAAGTTTCGGGGTGATTCGTCAAGCGGGGGCCGAGAAAAAAGGGGGGTTCCAAAACGCGTTTTCCCATGTTATTTTCCATAGGAAACTTTAGACAGAGCTACAGCCCGAACGGCTGAACGCAATTACACCAAATTTGGCAAAAAGGTAGCCCTTGGTTCAGAAAGAGTCCTTTTTGTTAAATGGTGTAAATCCGTTCAGTAGTTCCTGAGAAATTAGAAAAAGAAAAAGTTTTGATATCTAGGGACGCGGTGGGTTCGCGAACCCTCCCGACCACGAGCTTCATTCTAATTGGCTGCCAACACTCCAAACCAGGAAGTGTTGGAAGCCATCTTGTGACTCTGTAACCGAGTCACAAGAAATCAGAAAAAAAAGTGAAAAACAAGAAAAGGGGGCAGGGTAGAAACACCCTGACCCCCTAGGCCTACTCAGGGGGTCCCTGACCCCCAGGCCAAAAAAAACATTTTTTTTTTAAAAACGGCAGTATTTGCGCTGGGTGCCTCCAGTATGCGCCACAGGGCTGCGTTGCAGAGAGGTGGTCTGAGGCCACGCCCCTTTTTACACCTCTGCAACGCAGCTCTGTGGCGCTTACTGGCGGTACCTGGTGGGCTAGTTGGCCCCCAGGGACCCTCAGGATTCAAAGTTACAACGCGCCAGGGGGCGCGTTTGCACAGTGGTGCAGGGAGGGGGCGGGGCCTGATATGGCAAGTGTGCAAATGCGCCACCTGGCGCGTAGTAACTTGGGGATTAAGTCTCTTCAATCCTGAGGGTCTCTGGGGCCAACTAGCCCACCAGGCACCTCCAGTAAGCGCCACAGAGCTGGGTTGCAGAGAGGTGTAAAGGGCGTGGCCTCGGACCACCTCTCTGCAACGCAGCCTGTGGCGCTTACTAGAGGTACCTGGTGGGCTAGATTGGGCCCAAGGGGACCCTCAGGACTCAAGGGGAATTAATCCCCGATTTACAACGCGCCAGGGGGCGCGTTTGAACAGTGGTGCAGGGAGGGCTTCCGGGGCCTAACAAAACAAGTGTGCAAATGTACCCCTGGCGCATTGTAAATTGGGGCATTAAGTCGCGTTGAATCCTGAGGGTCTTAGAGGGCCAACTAGCCCACCAGGTACCTCCAGTAAGTGCCACAGAGCTGCGTTGCAGAGAGGTGGTCCGAGGCCACACCCCTTTTACACCACTCTGCAAAGCAGCTCTGTGGCGTTTACTGGAGGTACCTGGTGGGCTAGTTGGGCCCCAGGGACCCTCAGGATTCAAGGGGACTTAATAGGGACGTTATAGATAAAAATTAGCATTTAAAAACCTTTGAAATTCACTGAAAAAACCATAGGTTTCAGGGACGTTATAGTTAGTTGGAGATTTCACTCGTACAAAACCAGAGAAATTCCACTGTTATAGTTAGTTCAGCTAACTATAACTCGCGACCCTGCAATGCACTGCTGATGACGTCACATATTACATCATTCATGACATGGTCAGTGACATCACTGATGACATCTCAAATGACATCACTGATGACATCATCCACGTGATAATCTGATGCACCTCCTCACACCCTAATATAACCTTTGATACACCCACTCTAAAATACAGACTACCATTTGCGAAACCATAGACACACCAATACCAGTTACTACATGCGCACTCACTGATTCCTAGGTCTACACACACATCCACTCATTCACCCATACAGTCACTCATACATGCAGTCTACCATCAATACGGCACTATCATATGCACCCACATATCTATACAGACACTCACACACCGTCACTCATCCATACAGTTACTCACACACCTAGTCAGTCATGCAAAGAATCAATCACACTTCCATTTACTCACCTATACAGTTATGCACACACCACATCACTTATTCAAACAGAAACAAACGCATACTTACTCTCTTATACAATCACTGATACATGTACACACTCATCCATACAGCCACTCTCACAATCACTGACTCTCACTTATAGTCATTTATATACTCCAACTCTCCCATGCATTCAGTAAGACACATGTAATCACTCACTTAAACAGTCACGCACCTACTAAATCCTCCATCCAGACACTTATACACCCACTCATTCTTCAATACACCGTGGCATATATATAATACATATGTAAACTTTAAAGAAACACACGGTCACGTGGATGATGTCATCAGTGATGTCATTTGAGATGTCATCAGTGATGTCATCAGTGATGTCACTGACCATGTCATGAATGATGTAATATGTGACGTAATCAGCAGTGCATTGCGGGGGCGCGAGTTGTAGTTAGCTGAACTAACTATAACGGTGGAATTTCTCTGGTTTTGTACGAGTGAAGTCTCCAACTAACTATAACGTCCCTGAAACCTATGGTTTTTTCAGTGAATATATATATATATGTATAAATTACCTACTGGCGGTCGCCAGTAGGTAGTTATAGTTAGGACCTATTTTTCATAGGAAAAGCATTGTTTTCCTAATAACTTTGGCGTCGTTTGTCGAATCTTTGCGACATTTTCAAAACTAGTGGCGCGCTCCGGTCAGCTCCTGTCTTGAAAGTTTCGGGGTGATTTGCGAAGCGGGGGCCGAGAAAAAGGGGGGTCCCAAAACGTGTTTTCCCCATGTTATTTTTCATAGGAAACTTTAGACACGGCTACAGCCCGAACTGCTGAATGGAATTGTACCAAATTTGGCAAAAAGGTAGCCGTTGGTTCAGAAAGAGTCCATTTTGTTAAATGGTGTAAATCCGTTCAGTAGTTCCTGAGAAATTTAAAAAATAGAGGTCGGAAAATCAATTTCCCATAGAAACTTTAGACACAGCTACAGCCCGAACTGCTGAACGGAATTACACCAAATTTGGCAAAAAGGTAGTGCTTGGTTCAGAAAGCGTCCTTTTTTTAAATGGTGTAAATCCGTTCAGTAGTTGCTGAGAAATTAAAAAATAGAGGTCGGAAAATCAATTTCCCATAGGAAACTTTAGACACAGCTACAGCCCGAACTGCTGAACGGAATTACACCAAATTTGGCAAAAAGGTAGTGCTTGGTTCAGAAAGCGTCCTTTTTTTAAATGGTGTAAATCTGTTCAGTAGTTGCTGAGAAATTAAAAAAATAAAAGTTTTGATATCTAGGGACGCGGTGGATTCGCGAACCCTCCCGACCACGAGCTTCACTGTGATTGGCTGCCAACACTCCAAACCAGGAAGTGTTGGCAGCCGTCTTGTGACTCGGTAGAACCGAGTCACAAGAAAACAGTAAAACTAAGTGAAAAATGACGAAAAGGGGGCAGGGTAGAAACACCCTGACCCCTAGGCCTGCTCAGGGGTCCCACAAGGACCCCAAAGGCCCAAAAAGCATTTAAAAAAAAACAATTCTGTGGAATTCGCGTTGGGGCCGCAAATCTCGCCGCGCTTCATTTAAATGAGGACCCCGGGTGGGCCAGGTCCAGGGGCATTGCCCAAAAATAATAGCGGGGCCCGCCGGGGACCGCCACCTCCCCGGGCTTATAACAATGTATGCGGGGTACTATGGCCCCCGCAGCCCCGGGGACCGCCACCTCCCGGGGCTGTAAAAATAAAGCGTGGGGGGTCCCAATCCCCCACGCTGCCCCGGGGACCACCACCTCCCGGGGCTTTTAAAATGAAGGGAGGGGGCCGTGCAGCCCCCTCCTGGAGCCCTCGATGGCCCTGGGGACCGCCACCCCCCAGGGCCGGCTCCTGCAGTGTCCCGGGGTGCCCAGCCCCGGGACACTGCTGTTTGCAATGACAGGGCGGGAGCCGTGCGGCTCCCGTCCTGTCATTGCAAACTCTGCTTTGCTTCATTGAAGCGAGAGCAGGAAACCTGCTCTCGCTTCAATGAAGCAGCAGAATTGCTTTCCACAAGGGAGCTGCATGTCAGCAGCTCCCCATGTGGAAAGCAATGCCGGCTCCCGCAGGAGGCGGGGAGCCGGCGGGACACTGGGGGCATTGGGGCTCCCCACGGTCCCCAACGGACAGGCCAGGCCCCGGGGAATGGGGTCCCCGGGGCTAGAAGTGTCCCGGGAGGGAGGCCATGCGGCCCCCTCCCCAATAAGTAATTTACATTTTTTTTTTTTAAAGCAAAGGTCAGCCCCGGGGTTGGGGTCCCCGGGCCATAATTGGCTTTAGGAGGGGCCACGCGGCCCTCCAAACAGTTATAAAAAGGGAATAAAATTCTGGCCATGCCCCGGGGATGGGGTCCCCGGGCCGAATTGGCCTCGGGAGGGGGGCCACGCGGCCCCTTCCCGATTAAATTTATTAATTTTTTTATGAAAAAGGGGTCAGGCCCTGGGGGATGGGGTCCCCAGGGCCCCAAAAATGAGAAAAGAAGGGGGGCCACACAGTCCCCCTTCAGAAAAAATAAAAAAAAAATCCGGCATAGCTCCGAGGCCCCGCCCCCTCCCTGCAGCACTCTGCAAACGCGCCCCCTGGTGCGTTGTAAGTTGGTGAATTAATTCCCCTTGAATACTGGGGGTCCCTGCGGCGTTGTGGCGGTGCCCTCTGCGGTGCCTTCAGGACACGGAGTCGGCAGCGGCATCGTAGACGGCGTCGGGCTTGAAGTCTTTGCTGTTCCTGAGACTTCTTGAACAGGGGGCAAGCTCTGCCTCAAGACCTTGGAGACACTCACAAAGTAGATTGCAGAAAGTTCAGTTCCAGTCCTTTCACTGCCCAAGACAGAAGCAGCAACTGCAGGCCAACACAGCAAAGCACACAGCAAAGTGGTAGTTCCTCCTCACAGCTTCTCCAGCTCTTCTTCTTGGCAGTCTTCTTGATCCCAAAGAGTTCCAAAGTTCTGGGGTTTGGGTCCCCCTTTTATCCTCAATTTCTCTTTGTCCTCTGAAGGCAGAGAGGCCTTTGCCTAGTCCAAACCAGTTCTGGTCAGTCCTGGAGCACCTTGTTGACAAGTCTCCTTCTTTCCTTTCACAGTGCAGGCCAGGGACATCAGACGCACCACAGGAGGTGGAGCCAGCATTGTGGAGGGAAGGCCCAGCCCTATTCAGGTCCCAGGTGCATCTCCTCCCACCCATCTACATGTAGATCTTGCTATTCAGCCCTGTGCTGACTCACCCTGTCTCCTGGCATCCCCCAGCCCCTGTCACTCACACTCCAGACAAGGAGTACACAACCTAGCAGAGGCAGGCTTGGATGGTTAGAGAAGAAAATACCCACTTTCTAAAAGTGGTATTTTCAAACACAGAATGTTAAAACCAACTTCACTAAAAGATGCATTTTATCATTCTGAGTCCAGGCATACTAAACTCGAATTTCTACCATGTTCCCTGGGTCAGTTAGGATTATAAGCTGTAATAATCAAAACTGCCCATTCTGGCCTATGGGGAACAGGTAGCCTTGCAATAGTGAAAAACGAAATAGGCTGTAATTCACTATCAGGACATGCCACACACACCAGGGCATGTCCTACCTTTCACATACAATGCAACCTGCCCACAGGGTACCTTGGGCCTACCTTAGGGGTGACTAACATGTAGAAAAGGAAAGTTTTAGGGACTTGCAAGTGTGTGCACTTGCCAAGTCGACATGGCAGCCCCAGGCTGCACACAGGCTCTGCAATAGCAGGCCAGAGTTACACTTTACGGGCTGTTTGCGTGGGTGGCACAATCCAGTGCTGCAGCCCACCAACAGCATTTGATCTATAGGCCCTGGCTCTCTCAGTGCACTTTACAAGGGACTGACACATAAATCAAATAGGCCAATCATGGAAACACCAATCCATAACACATTTTATACAGGAGCACTTGCACTTTCCCACTGGACAGCAGTGAGGAAAGTGCGCAGAATCATTACACCAGCAAAAACAGAGTCAAAACCAGGAGGTCAGAAAGCAAAAAGTCAGGGGAAACACGCCAAAAGATGCCAAGTCTAACACATGTCCCCTCCAGCTGAAAGTAGGGAGAACTACCCAACCCCATTGGCGTTCTCTTCACTAAGGCGGAAGAACCTGGACAGACCATCTGCGTTGGCGTGTTCTGTACCAGGACGGTGTTCCACCGCAAAGTCCATTCCCTGTAGGGAGATGGACCACCTCAGCAGTTTTGGATTCTCACCCTCATTTGCATCAACCATCTGAGGGGCCTGTGGTCCGTCTGAACCCGGAAGTGAGTCCCAAACAGGTATGGTCTCAGCTTCTTCAGTGCCCAGACCACAGCAAAAGCTTCCCTTTCTATGGCACTCCACCTCTGTTCCCTGGGGAGTAGTCTCCTGCTAAGGAAGACTACAGGCTGATCCAGGCCCTCTTCGTTCAGTTGTGAGAGCACCGCTCCCACACCATGCTCTGAAGCGTCAGTCTGCACGACGAATTCCTTGGAGAAGTTAGGTGCCTTGAGCACGAGCGCCGTGCACATGGCTGCCTTCAGGGCATCAACAGCTTTCTGGCAGGACTCAGTCCAGATCACCTTCCTGGGCTGCTTCTTAGAAGTCAGCTCTGTTAAGGGGGCAACGATGGTGCCATAGCCCTTGTAGGAGAGTAGAATCTGCCTCTTATGTTGCCCCCACTTTTTTTCTGATGTTAGCACTGGTTTCTGGCTATAGTCTGGCTGGGTCCCTGCCAATCAGGGCCCCAGCCTCTCTGTTCTCTCTAAACGACATGGAGTGCACTCTAGGTGCACTAGTGATTGGATACTGTGGTGCCTTATGAGTCCCTAGTATATGGTACCTTAGGTGCCAAGGGCATAGGTACTTCACAGGCCTACCAGGGGCTGCAGCATGTGTTATGCCACCCCTGGGAAGCAGTCTAAATCTGACACCACAGGCCTGCTACTGCAGCCTGGGTGAGGTGGTGCTAGCACCCCTCACTGAGATATAGGTTTCCTATATCTCTCCTGCACACACATATAAACCTATCAGTCACCCCTAAGGCAGGCCCTATCAATCCTGAGGGCAGGGTGCTTGGCTTCTATGTGAGGGGGTGCCTCTGCCTGAGCAGGGCCCCTCTGCAGCTCTCAGAGTCTATTCTCTGGTGCTGTTTGTGGATGCGGTTAAACCATATACTCTTAAGTGCATTATATCCTCGCGGTAAATGCTAACTTTGGAATGGCTGCATCAAAACATGTCGTGTTTGGTGTCAAACATCTTGGAATACTACCCCCGCCAATCTTGGCGGCGGGGGTAGCATTCCACCCTTCTAGAGGGATAAGACATGTACCTGCTGTGGAAACGCGGTAGAATCCTAAAGAGCCCTGGCATCACAAAATGGATGCCACCAGTCACAGACACTGGGCTGCCCTCCTGCTGATGACCGAAACTCGCAGTGGAGGAAGCCCAACAATAGGCATCCTGTCACAGGGAGGTGTAACCACCTCCCAGACAGGGTTTAGTGTATTGGGGCTGGGTGGGTGCACTCTTAGAGTGCTTTGAAGTCCTGCACTGGGGGAGCAGAAGGCTCCTCTATGCATATGCCAGTTCAAACCAGCTCAGGGGCTACCTGCCCCTGCTCTGGCGCGAAACTGGACAAAGGGAAGTGGGTGTAGCCACCCCCTCCCTTGACCCTCCCATAGGTGGGGTCATAGAGCTAGTCCATCCCCTCTTTTTAGTATAAGAGGGGGAACCTTGCCATTGCAAAGCAGATAACCCCTGGACGACGCTCTACAGAAGAATCCTGGCCCTTCGACGTTCCACTACCTTTGGAAGACAGAAGAATCTCCCTTGGAGTCAAGGAGTGACTCCCCTGCTTGGCAGGCACCAAAAACGACAACGACGGTCGCAAACTACGCCGCTCCCGCCGGAGTCCGAAGTCCCTGCAGCCCAAGAAGTGGATTTCCTGACCTCTCCCAGGCCATCGTGAGTCCCCAGCGAAGCTGAGGCAAGTGGACCCCACGAGTAACGAGGAACCGCGACCCCTGGGTACCGTGCACTATTGTCGAGTGCAACCCCTTCACAACGTTCTACGAACTTGTGCTTTGGACCACGTGTGGTCCCGACCTCCAGCAGGAATCCCTCCGAAGATCAGAGGCCTACACCGTCCCGAGTGACCGTGGGCCCCTGTTGAGTGATTCCGCCCGAGGTGTCTTCGCGATCCCTTGCCCGCCGGCTTGTGGGTCCCCAGAAGACTTCTTAAAGAAACCAAAGGGCTCCCCTGGTTGCTCCAGGCCTGCCCTGACTTACCCTCGCTGGGTGAGTCCCTCAGACCTTGCTGGTCTGCGCCATCGACTTTTCTTCATCTCCCCGAGACTTGCTGCTGCCAAGGCTTGTTGGCTCCAATCGAGTTGCCGACACCGCAGTCAGCTGCAGACGTCGAGGACCCACCGAATCCAGCTCCTGGTCGTCGTCGACACCTCCTGGACCACGTGGCTGAAGAGTCAAGGCACCCGCAACCGACCTGAATCAACCGACGACGGTGGGCATCCATCTTCCTTGCCCCGGGTCACTGCCAAGTGACTTTGAACACTGTCCCCTCTGCTTTCAGGTCATCCTTCTTCAGAATCCAGGCTTGGATTCCACCGGACACTTCTTCAGCTCCCGCAAGCAGCAAGTCTTCTTTGTTCGCCATTGAAAACGACGCCGCGACCCGACACCAAAGGACACCTGTGCACCCGGCTTCCCTGGGTGAGGTAACTCCAGCACTACGGTGCTCCTGTGGGTGTGGGCCCTAGAACTACTTACCCTGTAAGTGACTTGCTTGTAGGTTCTCCCGAAGTATCCTAAAACTCTTTATTTCCAACCCCGACTTGCCCCATTGAAGTTAACGGCGAACCGCGCCTGTGTATTCACACTGCACGCGTCCCCTGTGGGTCCTTTACTTACCTGCCTTGGGTGGTTTCGTGAGGCCCCTGCACTTCTGAAGGCCCTAGGCCTTGTCTCCCTGCAAGTCGTTGTTTCTAAGTCTCTTACTTAGTATATGGTCTGAGTACGCCCCTAGGGCCCCAGCCATATTTTGTGCTTAACTTATTGTGAAACGTTGATTTGTGCATATGTTTGTCTTCTAATCTCATAAAGAGATTAGTAGAGAGTTATTTAGAAATAAATACATATATATTTGATATATATACCTGTGTGGTGTCTTTTCATTTGGTGATTCAAGAGATTATATGGTAAAACAAGCTGCTTTACATTCCTCCGAGACTTAGCCTGAAGGCTGCTCTCCACAGCTACCACTAGGATAGCTTTCTTTAAAAGGTTGTCTTAAACCTATCTACCATAAGAGTCGATTTGCCCTGGTGCAAGGTGTCCACTTTAATTAGTGAACAGCATATGCCAGGCCAACTTCTCACATTGGTGGGCAGCGTGTGGTATTCCAGCTTGCCATTGTTTTACCAGAAAATCTCTATTTGAATTACTAACTGAAAACCATTATAGGTACTCAAGGTACATATAAAGTCAAGCTTAGTATCAATAAGTTCTACTGAACTTAGAGCTGTGTGCCAAGGGATAGCACACCCTTTCCACAGCTCAAGCTAGGATCAGTAGGCCACAAACTAGTGTAGGTAGTACAACACTGCACAACACTAGAATGTCCTTAAAGGGTGGACCCAGTGGATCCACTCAGCCTCAGTATAAGGACATGGCTTTCTCTGACTTGAGAGCCATGTGTGTTGACAGACACCTGAGGCTAGGACAGAGTCCCTCAACCCTGCACCTGATAGATCTGCTAACAGCAGATGACCTTAGATTGGCTCTAGGAGCTAAAGGGTTTGAATCAGTGGGTGGGTCAGTCATAGTATCTGGGTCAGATGATGAAAATCAGAATGACCAAGACTCTGTGATTGAAGGGCCAGGCTCCAAGGGGCCTGAAAAGGACAGAGGAATTCTCCCTAAGAGGACTGACAGAGAGGAGGAGAGGCACAGATCCCCTTCCAGGGAATCTGACCACTCTTATCACTCTGGCAGAGAATTTGTCCAGCAGAGGAGCTCATACTTTTCCTTAAGAGAGACCTCCTCTGAGAGAAGGTGCAAACTGCTCCAGTATGAGGAAGCCAGAGTGGCCCTCAGAACCAAGCAGTTGGCACTGGATAGGGAAGCCCTGGAGATCCAGAGAGCTTCTAGAAAGAGGGGTTAGAACCCCCTGGTGGCAGCAACAGTGTCCCTAGAGGCAGAGAATATATTCCTGACCATAGGAACCTGAGCAAGGTTGTTCCTCCCTACCAGAGTGGGGATGATATCCACAAGTGGATAACTGCTATGGAGAGGGCCTGTAGAGTACAGCAGGTCCCCCAAAAGCAGTGGGCAGCAATCTTGTGGCTCTCCTTTTCAGATAAAGGAAGAGACAAGCTCCTCACTGTTAGAGAGGAGGATGCTGATGATTATGAGGTCCTGAAGAGTGCACTGATAGATGGGTTTGGCTTAACCACTGAGCAGTACAGGTTAAAGTTCAGAGATACCCAGAAGGCACAGACTCAGGACTGGACTGACTTTGTTGATTGTGCAACCAAGGCTCTAGAGGGTTGGCTGGTTGGCAGTAGGGTTACTGATTTCAAGGGATTGTATAATCTGATGATGAGAGAACAGATCCTAAATAATTGCCAGAACCAGTTGTTGCATCAGTACCTGGTGGACTCTGATCTGACCTCTCCCCAAGAATTGGGAAAGAAGGCAGACAAATGGGTCAGAACCAGGGTGAGGCAGAAAACCCAGAACCAAGGGGGTGACACTAAGAAGCAAGATCCTAAAGGCTCTGAGAAAGGTGGGGATAAGTCAAAAGACCAGAAGTCTTCACAAGGGCCCCAAAAATCTGCATCTGGTGGGGAGTCACAGTCCAACAAGGGAAAAGGCCAAAAGAAGCCCTGGTGCAAATTCTGTAAACAGAAAGGGCACTGGACTTCTGATTGTACCAAGTCCAAAGACCAAACCACCACCACTCCTGCCCCTAAGGCAACTGTGCCCCCTAGCTCAGCTACTGGTGGAGGTGGTACGCAGAATAAGGGTGTAGTAGGGTTGACCCTGGGTTCTGAAGTGGATTCTGACCTAGTCAGAGTGACCACTCAGGCAATGCTGATTTGTGAGGGAAACATTGATATGTCCTTCCTAGTAAGCCCCAGTAATCTGGGCAAGTACAAACAGCAGCCTTTGATAAATGGCAAACAGGCTTTGGCATTTAGGGACACAGGTGCTAGTGTCACCATGGTGGCCGAGGACCTAGTGGACCCTGGACAGATCATCCTGGGTGAAATGTACCAGGTGACCAATGCAAGCAATGTCCAGACCAACCATAGTCTGGCAGTTGTGAATTTCTCCTGGGGAGGGGTAACTGGCCTCAAGAAGGTTGTAGTCAGTGCAGACCTCCCTGTAGAATGTCTATTGGGCAATGATCTAGAGACTTCAGCCTGGTCTGAAGTAGAGTTATGGACTCATGCTGAGATGTTGGGCATCCCTGCAGAGGTATTTGCTGTGACCAGGTCACAAGCAAGAATGCATGACACTGAACCAGCTCTGGATCCTGGAACAATGGACCAGATGCTTCCCAAGAGGAGGAGCAGTAGGGTTAAGGCAGTGCCTTCCCCTCTGTCTCAGATCAAGGATTCACTTCCAGAGGGAGGTGAAGCAGAACCTGAAGAAGGAACTGCCCCAGAGGGACTTGAACCTGACCAGGTTGAGTTCTTGAGGGCAGGGGGCCCTCCCAGGGAAGATCTGAGTAAGGAGCAACAGTGCTGCCCCTCCCTTGAACCCCTCAGACAGCAGGCTGCTGCTGAGGCTGCTGGGAGTGCTAGTGGGTCCCATAAAGTTTATTGGGATGAGGGACTCCTATATTCTGAGGGTAGAGACCCAGCCCCTGGAGCCACCAGGAGGTTGGTAATACCTCAGAAGTTTAGGGGTTCCTCTTGACCTTAGCACATGATATCCCTTTAGCAGGTCACTTGGGCCAAAACAAGACCTGGGACAGGCTTGTTCCACATTTTCATTGGCCACATATGTCAGAGGACACAAAGGAGTTTTGTCGCTCCTGTGTCACTTGCCAAGCCAGTGGTAAGGCAGGTGGCCCAACAAAGGCCCCCTGATACCACTACCTGTGGTGGGGGTACCCTTTGAAAGGGTAGGGATTGACATTGTTGGTCCCCTTGACCCTCAGACTGCATCTGGGCACAGATTTATCCTGGTGGTAGTGGATCATGCCACCAGGTACCCAGAGGCAATTCCTCTGAGGACCACCACAGCACCTGTGGTGGCAAGAGCCCTCATTGGAGTTTTCTCCAGAGTGGGTTTTCCAAAGGAGGTCATTTCTGACAGAGGTACCAACTTTATGTCAGGATATCTGAAAGCAATGTGGAAGGAGTGTGGTGTAACTTATAAGTTCACCACCCCCTATCACCCACAATGCAATGGTTTAGTTGAACGCTTCAACAAAACCTTGAAAGGAATGATTAAAGGACTCCCAGAGAAGCTTAGGCGGAAATGGGACCTTCTTCTTCCTTGCCTGTTGTTTGCCTACAGAGAGGTTCCACAGAAGGGAGTTGGTTACAGCCCATTTGAGCTTCTGTTTGGGCATCCTGTGAGAGGTCCACTATGTTTGGTAAAAGAGGGCTGGGAGTTACCTCTCAAGCCCCCCAAACAAGATGTGATGGACTATGTACTTGGTCTCCGCTCCCGGATGGCAGAGTACATGAAAAAGGCAACCAAAAACCTGGAGGCCAGCCAAGAATTGCAAAAAGCTTGGCATGACCAAAAGGCTGTGCTGACTGTATACCAGCCAGGACAGAAAGTGTGGGTGTTGGAGCCTGTGGCCCCAGCAGCCCTCCAGGACAAGTGGAGTGGCCCCCATACAATAGTTGAACAGAAGGGAGAAGTCACCTATCTGGTGAATCTTGGAACTCCCAGGAGCCCCTAAGGGTGCTTCATGTCAACAGATTAAAGCCATATGTTGACAGGGCTGACATGGGCTTGCTCATGGCAACTGATGAGGACCAGGAGGAGGAGAGTGACCCTCTCCCTGACCTGCTCTCTCAGAACCCTGATGATGGGTCAGTAGATGGTGTTGCTTTGGCAAGCAGCCTCACTGACCATCAGCAAACTGAGTGCAGACAAGTTCTGCAACAGTTTAGACATATGTTTAGCCTGACCCCTAGTCAGACTACCTGGTGCACCCATGAGGTGGACACTGGGGACAGTCTGCCTGTCAAGAATAAAATCTACAGGCAACCTGACCATGTCAGGGACTGTATCAGGACTGAAGTCCAGAAAATGTTGGAGTTAGGCGTGATTGAGCCTTCAGATAGCCCTTGGGCTAGCCCAGTAGTCCTGGTACCCAAGCCTCATACCCAGGGTGGTAAGAAAGAAATGAGGTTTTGTGTAGACTACAGAGGCCTCAATGCAGTCACTAGGACTGATGCCTATCCCATACCAAGGGCAGATGAGCTGATTGATACTTTGGCCTCAGCCAAGTATCTAAGCACATTTGACCTAACAGCTGGCTACTGGCAAATCAGATTAGCTGATGATGCAAAAGCCAAAACAGCATTTTCGACCCCTGGTGGGCACTACCACTTTGTGGTGATGCCCTTTGGATTGAAAAATGCACCTGCCACTTTTCAGAGGTTGGTGAATAAAGTTCTGGCAGGGATGGAAACTTATTGCTCAGCTTATCTAGATGATATTGCTGTCTTTAGTTCCTCCTGGCAGGATCACCTGGTCCACCTCAGAAATGTTTTGGAGGCCCTGCAGAAAGCAGGCCTCACTATCAAGGCCACCAAGTGCCAGATAGGGCAGAGTCAGGTTGTGTACCTGGGCCACCTTGTAGGTGGAGGCCAGGTTCAGCCTTTACAGAGCAAAATCCAAACCATAATGGAATGGGTTGCTCCAACCACCCAGACACAGGTGAGAGCCTTCTTAGGCCTGACTGGGTACTATAGGAGGTTTGTCAAGGGATATGGATCTATAGTGACCCCCTTGAATGATCTTACCTCTAAGAAAATGCCAAAAAAGGTTCAGTGGACAGCTAGCTGTCAAAAGGCATTTGAAGACCTAAAGCAGGCCATGTGCACTGCCCCCATCTTACAGAGTCCAGACTACACCAAAAAGTTCATTGTCCAAACAGATGCTTCTGAGCTGGGTGTGGGAGCTGTACTGTCTCAACTGAATGATGAAGGTCAAGACCAGCCAGTAGCTTTTATTAGCAGAAGGCTGACCCCTAGAGAGAAACGTTGGTCAGCTATAGAGAGGGAGGCCTTTGCTGTGGTATGGGCCCTGAAGAAGCTGAGGCCATACTTGTTTGGTACTCACTTCATAGTTCAGACTGACCACAAGCCCCTCCTATGGCTAAAGCAGATGAAAGGTGAAAACCCAAAACTTTTGAGGTGGTCCATTTCCCTACAGGGGATGGACTATACAGTGGAACATAGGCCTGGGACCCAACATGCCAATGCAGATGGACTCTCAAGGTATTTCCACTTTGAACACGAAGACTCAACTGGTCAAGGTTAGTTTAGTGTCCCTACGTTTGGGGGGTTGTGTAGGAGAGTAGGATCTGCCTCTTATGTTGCCCCCACTTTTTTTCTGATGTTAGCACTGGTTTCTGGCTATAGTCTGGCTGGGTCCCTGCCAATCAGGGCCCCAGCCTCTCTGTTCTCTCTAAACGACATGGAGTGCACTCTAGGTGCACTAGTGATTGGATACTGTGGTGCCTTATGAGTCCCTAGTATATGGTACCTTAGGTGCCAAGGGCATAGGTACTTCACAGGCCTACCAGGGGCTGCAGCATGTGTTATGCCACCCCTGGGAAGCAGTCTAAATCTGACACCACAGGCCTGCTACTGCAGCCTGGGTGAGGTGGTGCTAGCACCCCTCACTGAGATATAGGTTTCCTATATCTCTCCTGCACACACATATAAACCTATCAGTCACCCCTAAGGCAGGCCCTATCAATCCTGAGGGCAGGGTGCTTGGCTTCTATGTGAGGGGGTGCCTCTGCCTGAGCAGGGCCCCTCTGCAGCTCTCAGAGTCTATTCTCTGGTGCTGTTTGTGGATGCGGTTAAACCATATACTCTTAAGTGCATTATATCCTCGCGGTAAATGCTAACTTTGGAATGGCTGCATCAAAACATGTCGTGTTTGGTGTCAAACATCTTGGAATACTACCCCCCGCCAATCTTGGCGGCGGGGGTAGCATTCCACCCTTCTAGAGGGATAAGACATGTACCTGCTGTGGAAACGCGGTAGAATCCTAAAGAGCCCTGGCATCACAAAATGGATGCCACCAGTCACAGACACTGGGCTGCCCTCCTGCTGATGACCGAAACTCGCAGTGGAGGAAGCCCAACAATAGGCATCCTGTCACAGGGAGGTGTAACCACCTCCCAGACAGGGTTTAGTGTATTGGGGCTGGGTGGGTGCACTCTTAGAGTGCTTTGAAGTCCTGCACTGGGGGAGCAGAAGGCTCCTCTGTGCATATGCCAGTTCAAACCAGCTCAGGGGCTACCTGCCCCTGCTCTGGCGCGAAACTGGACAAAGGGAAGTGGGTGTAGCCACCCCCTCCCTTGACCCTCCCATAGGTGGGGTCATAGAGCTAGTCCATCCCCTCTTTTTAGTATAAGAGGGGGAACCTTGCCATTGCAAAGCAGATAACCCCTGGACGACGCTCTACAGAAGAATCCTGGCCCTTCGACGTTCCACTACCTTTGGAAGACAGAAGAATCTCCCTTGGAGTCAAGGAGTGACTCCCTGCTTGGCAGGCACCAAAAACGACAACGACGGTCGCAAACTACGCCGCTCCCGCCGGAGTCCGAAGTCCCTGCAGCCCAAGAAGTGGATTTCCTGACCTCTCCCAGGCCATCGTGAGTCCCCAGCGAAGCTGAGGCAAGTGGACCCCACGAGTAACGAGGAACCGCGACCCCTGGGTACCGTGCACTATTGTCGAGTGCAACCCCTTCACAACGTTCTACGAACTTGTGCTTTGGACCACGTGTGGTCCCGACCTCCAGCAGGAATCCCTCCGAAGATCAGAGGCCTACACCGTCCCGAGTGACCGTGGGCCCCTGTTGAGTGATTCCGCCCGAGGTGTCTTCGCGATCCCTTGCCTGCCGGCTTGTGGGTCCCCAGAAGACTTCTTAAAGAAACCAAAGGGCTCCCCTGGTTGCTCCAGGCCTGCCCTGACTTACCCTCGCTGGGTGAGTCCCTCAGACCTTGCTGGTCTGCGCCATCGACTTTTCTTCATCTCCCCGAGACTTGCTGCTGCCAAGGCTTGTTGGCTCCAATCGAGTTGCCGACACCGCAGTCAGCTGCAGACGTCGAGGGACCCACCGAATCCAGCTCCTGGTCGTCGTCGACACCTCCTGGACCACGTGGCTGAAGAGTCAAGGCACCCGCAACCGACCTGAATCAACCGACGACGGTGGGCATCCATCTTCCTTGCCCCGGGTCACTGCCAAGTGACTTTGAACACTGTCCCCTCTGCTTTCAGGTCATCCTTCTTCAGAATCCAGGCTTGGATTCCACCGGACACTTCTTCAGCTCCCGCAAGCAGCAAGTCTTCTTTGTTCGCCATTGAAAACGACGCCGCGACCCGACACCAAAGGACACCTGTGCACCCGGCTTCCCTGGGTGAGGTAACTCCAGCACTACGGTGCTCCTGTGGGTGTGGGCCCTAGAACTACTTACCCTGTAAGTGACTTGCTTGTAGGTTCTCCCGAAGTATCCTAAAACTCTTTATTTCCAACCGCGACTTGCCCCATTGAAGTTAACGGCGAACCGCGCCTGTGTATTCACACTGCACGCGTCCCCCGTGGGTCCTTTACTTACCTGCCTTGGGTGGTTTCGTGAGGCCCCTGCACTTCTGAAGGCCCTAGGCCTTGTCTCCCTGCAAGTCGTTGTTTCTAAGTCTCTTACTTAGTATATGGTCGGGTACGCCCCTAGGGCCCCAGCCATATTTTGTGCTTAACTTATTGTGAAACGTTGATTTGTGCATATGTTTGTCTTCTAATCTCATAAAGAGATTAGTAGAGAGTTATTTAGAAATAAATACATATATATTTGATATATATACCTGTGTGGTGTCTTTTCATTTGGTGATTCAAGAGATTATATGGTAAAACAAGCTGCTTTACATTCCTCCGAGACTTAGCCTGAAGGCTGCTCTCCACAGCTACCACTAGGATAGCTTTCTTTAAAAGGTTGTCTTAAACCTATCTACCATAAGAGTCGATTTGCCCTGGTGCAAGGTGTCCACTTTAATTAGTGAACAGCATATGCCAGGCCAACTTCTC